>JAQFYB010001122.1:0-36729 GCA_034694085.1 Pogonognathellus longicornis
GATACATAAATCAATGCATGCTTATTCTTATCAATACGGACAAGATTGTCCAAATATTATATTACATATTTTTACACATACTTATCCTCAGAGTCAAAGGTTATGAAGTAGTTAACCAATTGACCCCATCTTCGACTTGACTTATGCAATTTATAAGTGTGCCAATTCTGGAGCTAATATATATCATCTATAAGCATTTGTTATGTGAACACATACTGAGACGACCACACAGACGACAGACGAGCCTTTTCTATAGAACATTGTATGATGTCCACTATATCATGTCAAGAAGATAATGAGACCGACAAAACAAATAATTTTTAAAATGAAGTACCTAATTGTAAGTAATCTACATCTGCATACAAGAGAATGTGAAAAATGACGATACGAGGGTGTTGAGGTTGAGACACAAGTTGATGTACTGTGTAGGACAGTAGGACAACATGTAAAAAACTTTTGAAGAGAATCTCATTCTCATCTGGATTCCTACCGGAGTCCCGACATCGTTGCCTTGAGATTGTGAGACTACAATATACGAACCAAGATTTGAGACTTGAGACATTGGATTGGATTAGCGTGTATGAATTCTGTAATTCTGTGTATAGTTCATTCATGGAGGATGAACAAGAGAGGATATTGTGACTTGTGCCGTGCGTAAGAAAGAAGAGATGAGGGTGAGATTGTAAAATTAAATAACAGAATCGGAGATGAGAATGAGACTGGGAGAATTATAGAAGAAGAGGACAAGTATCCGAAGCAACTGAGAGCGTCACCTGGCAGGAGAAACGGGTGGAATTAAATCTCCAGTGGATTTTGACGGGGTTTTTCCAGAGATGTACTTTAATATTCAGAGCGGCATGTTTCAAAAGTTAAATGTCCAATAGTAATCCTGATCGGATTTGTAGCAATGGATAATTGATTAAGTTTGAGGGAATGATTGATACGTTTTAATCTCAGTTAAACTCAGTTTACTCTTTGTTTGTGTTTTGCTTTCTGCCACGCTGGAATCAATCACGTCTGACTGTCACACTGTCAATCCAATCCAAGTTGCAAAGTATGCAAAGTATGCAATTTTCTGGATTCTATTTCACATCCAACATCCGCTACACGTCTAACAGACTAACCAACCCGCAGCCTAATGTTTAAAGTCGGACCATTACAATACATCCATGACTCATTAGTTTAGCGGTTTTTGGCTCCTAGTCGTCAGTCGTCACTCGTCACCAAAATATCAATTGTAAGTAATTTACAAGAATAATTAACAATTAAAGTAGGATGAAAACTACGTCATGCGCCTAATGTTGTTGTCGGGTTTTTTGTTATCAGGTGTCAGTCAAGTTTTATATTCTACAATACAAAAACAAAAGGATTTGAGATTTTTAATTTTAGTCGTTGGCAATACTGAAACTGACTATTTACTATTTCATTGATTGAGGACAAGTAACCTATTATTGACATTCCTAAATACTATTTTATTGCTAGTCATGAATAATGAATGAGCTGTTTATTTATTTATTTATTCTGATAAAAAAGACGCATTACAAAATAATCCACTTCTAAGACTAATCTGACATTTCTTACTATGTAATGTACTAATTTATCAATATCAAATATTTTAATAGACATATTAATTCAGCTGTCATTTTTATGTAAACATTTATCTAGTTTATTTATTATGAATGAAATTCATTCATAATGAATCGTAAACAACCATTTTTGTAATATACCAGACAGCAATTATTTTTTTGTTTTAGAAAACATCAGTGATTTTGATTTTAATCACCTTTGAGCTATTTAGAAACATTTAATGCTACCAAGCATTGATAATTGTGATTAATAATTGTGATGTTTGATACTACTCCACAATTGCTTGAGAAAACAGCCACCTGTTTTATTTACGTCTTTTATTAACGAATACGTTAAACAACTTAAATTGCTGGAGTTGGACCACTAATACTAATACTGTTTCAGATTTTAGAATAAGTGGTTTTCTAAAAACTAACACCAGTAAATAAATTGTTTGGTGTTTGGTAATTGGTAATGTAGTAGAAAGTTACCTACTTAATGTTAGAGCTTATTAGTTTATAAATGTGTATAACAATAATTATACATTATACACACATAATATTAATAATATTATTTTACTTTCATATTTATTCGACTAACCTTTTTTAAATGTGTGTTGTTCTACAGTCTTCTAATTCGGTATCCGGAATCGTTTGAAAAAGGAAGCAATAGCTGATCTCTGCATGTGGCAAGAGAAATAATTGAACTTTTTAATAAAGTTAAAATGAAATGTTTCAAATATTTTAAAATGGTTCCGATTAAAACGATGACTGCACTTGCCACACTATGGCTAGTTTTTATGTGTGTCGATCCAAGTATTGGTTTCTACGTTCCCGGTGTAGCTCCTGTGGAATTCAAAAAGGACGAACAAATAGTCGTGAAGGCAGTAAAAATGACTTCAACAATCACTCAACTCCCTTACAGTTATTACAGTCTACCATTTTGTAAACCAAATGCTTCAAAGCTTGTATACAAATCTGAAAATCTCGGAGAAGTTCTTCGGGGGGATCGTATCGTAACAACTCGTTACGAGTTCAAAGTTCTGGAGGATCAAACTTGCCAACTGGCTTGTCATTCTTCGGATAATCCGCTGCATTGGAGTGCTGCTTATTCGTCAGTGGCCTTCTCCCACATTTCCCATCAGTACTACGTCCACATGTAAGTCAGATAAATACAAGCAGCTAGATAAAATTAAATGAGACTATTCTTCTCCTTAACGATACCTCTAACTACCCAAAAGTATCAAATACATGGGCGGTATACATTGCTCATTCTAATTTTACGATCGATATATAGCCATTTATATTTCACTTACAAGGCAAACAAACATACTTTATCACATTATGAATCTCTCGTTAGGTGTGCTACACGCTTCTAATGGTTGTAAAAAACCAAGAGCAGACACATGGTGTGTTTGTCACGTCAGCTAGCCGGTAGCCTTGCGTTAACCTACAAACAAACCTGTTTTCCCTTTCATTTGTCAAGAAATACATTAACTTGTGTTAGTGATAAGTATATTATATGCTTCTCTTCGCGTCATTATGATTATTGCGAACGGGTTAAGGTGGCTGGTCTAATTGCAATAAGTTATACTATGACACTCAGATTTTCGTTTCATTCACTCACAAGCATGTTTGCGAAGTCGAGATGAATTAGTATTCATGACTTTATATCGTACCAAATTACATTAACGTGTTAAAGCCGCACCATTTGTCATTCTGTTATCTAGCTAAACCTTTTGTTAAATTTATTGCGTTTTACCTTTTAGGATAGTGGATAACCTACCATGCGTAACGAGAATTGGAAGTACGGATTCGCCCAATCAACAATTCGAAATTGGGTATCGACTCGGCTTTACACACGGCGACAAGGCTTATATCAATAATCACTTGGACTTCCTCCTCCAGTATCACACAGACGATGAGTACGTCTCTTGAATGTTAAGTACCTAATTAGGGCCAAATAATTACTTTCTTTATTGATTGTAAGTTGTTCGATGACCCTTGTTTTCCCCATTTTTTGTAGAAAAACATTTAGAGTAGTAGGCTGTGAAATTCAGCCTTCCAGTGTGAGCCAGACGAAAGTACAACAATGTAGTCGCGGTGGTGGGTTCGAGTCCACCGGAGCAGATTTTCAAGAAGTCAAACAGAATGAAGACACCTCACTGTTCTTTACTTATACTGTTAAATGGAAGCACTCAAATGTAAACACCTAAATTCTCGCCTCTCACAACACTTAATCTTCAATGTGTGTGCAGATGGTCTGCATCTCTTGTTTGGATTTTAATGATAAAGATAAAGAGTTGTTTAGAGCTAAATTGCAAATCTATTGATGTTTAAGTGTTGTAACTAATATAAAAAATAGATAATAATATGATGTTTATTGACAGTTGCGTTGGGCTTCGCGATGGGACGTATACTTACAAATGAGTGACGTCAATATTCATTGGTTTTCAATAATCAACTCTTTGGTTGTCGTATTTTTTCTGACAGGTTAGCTTGCAAACAATAAATGCTTAATATATTATTAAAAAATTGCTGTAGAAGATATGTTGCTTACCGTAAGTTATGAACAGGAATAATCACAATGATAATCATTCGGACACTACGCCGAGATATTTCGCGTTACAATAACATGGAAGACTCAGCAGAAGAAGCTTTGGAGGAAACTGGATGGAAATTGGTTCATGGGGACGTGTTCAGACCACCGAGGTATCCCCGTCTATTTGCATCTCTGATAGGCAGTGGAATTCAAATTCTAGGAATGGCTTTGGTTACAATATGTAAGTCTCTTTAATAAAAGTTATTTGAATTGTGGAACCGTTTATTTCATGAAGTAGTCACGTATAAATTGTTTTGTTTACAGTTTTCGCCATGCTAGGAATGCTCTCACCAGCCTCTCGAGGTGCTTTAATGTCCGCCATGATATTTTTGTATGTCATAATGGGTACAGTTGCGGGATATTTTTCATCCAGATTGTATCGCACAATTAAAGGAAAAGAATGGAAAAAGCAAGCATTTCTTGTAAGAGTATAATTCTATATACACATTTCTTTTACGATTCAAACTTAATATAATTTAATATATGTTCATATTAAGTTTATATCGCTGTCATTTCTGTCCCGTAAGATTGTTTACTAGATAATTTAATTTTTCAATATTCAGACTGGAACTTTGTTCCCCGGAATTGTATTTGGAACTTGCTTCCTACTAAACTTTTTCATATGGGGAAAATCATCAAGTGGGGCTGTACCATTTGGAACAATGGCTTCTCTTCTTTTATTATGGTTTGGCATTTCCCTCCCATTGGTGTATCTAGGCTCCTATTTTGGATTCAGAAAACCATATCAACATCCAGTTAGAACCAATCAGATACCCCGACAAGTTCCAAAACAGCATTGGTACATGCATCCTCTTCCAAGGTAACTGAACAACCGATAAGTATTGTTTGAAATTCTGCTGAAACTGACATTTATCCAAAATAAATAACTTATATTTGTGTACAGTTCTCTCATGGCCGGAATTCTTCCGTTTGGAGCTATGTTCATTGAATTGTTTTTTATATTCACTGCAATTTGGCAAAATCAGTTTTACTACATGTTCGGCTTCCTCTTTTTGGTATTCCTTATTCTTGTCATTTCCGTCTCTCAAATTGCAGTCGTCCTTGTGTACTTTCAACTCTGCGGAGAGGTACGTTTTTATCCTGGAGCTTTTCCCAATGTACTTTCGTGTTTTGGATTTTAAGTTTTAATGTGTCTGTGTCTCTCTTTGGCAGGACTATAACTGGTGGTGGAGAGCGTTATTCTCATCTGGAGGATCTGCGATTTACATGTTGTTATACGCAGTGTTTTACTTCCAGACTCGACTGGAGATAACTGAGTTCATACCAACTCTTTTGTACTTTGGCTACACTGGCTTAATGGTACTTACATTCTGGTTACTGACTGCTACTATAGGATTTTATGCTGCCTACGGCTTTCTCAACAGAATTTACGCTGCTGTAAAAATAGATTAGGTTTGTGTCAGCCACACACTTCGCAACAACTATACAACGCTTAACAACTGTTCATTTGGAAACCGGTGGAAACTTCTAAACATTCACATTCTGATAAATGTATGTAATTATAATTCTACTGTTACTACTCAGAAATGCATGTTTATCATAATATGCAGGCATGCATGTCAATTACATCATGCATAAATGATCTAAAGTTATTTGCAAATCCATAGCCAATTGATGAGAGAAAGAGAGACAGCGATTATATAAAGTCATCAGTCATCACAAACAATTGTCTGGCATGTTTACCAAAAATTGCTACTAACTATGTATATGTAAGAATAATATTTATTGTTTAACGAAAATTAATTTAGCAATAGGTTTTCTTTTATAGCATTGTATTGCAGGTGAAAGTAGCTAAATAAGTATGTACCTACTGAAAGTAAGGATGAATTTATAATAATTTACTGTGATTATTTAAATTATTCTATGTGTATATACATGTATTATTATGGGTGTTGTTTGCACTACACCGTGTGAATTACATAATGTATTGTAAGAATTGCCTATAACTAGACTTCACAAAAAACGAAATAAATGCATAATTCCTATAGTCCATTATTATAATTTCAAAACGCTCAAATTGCATTCAACATGTGTGTAACAAGACAATACGAAAGGCAGGAAAATCAACTACCTATTAAATATATTTAAATAAAAGATATCAAAACAAGTAAGGCTATACACCGGAATTGAAGAAGTAACATTGAAATAAACTATTGGTTAGGCATTGAATCTGAAACTTTGAATCAGTGTGGTATTTGAATGAATAATTAATTGTTTGGCACTGTTATATTGGATGGAAATGAATCCCTTAAAAAATGATAGTATAATGCGGTAAAGGATTTTAAATAAGTTAACAGCTAACTAACTAGTAAATAGGTACTTGTGAAAAGTATACCAAAATAATGTCAATATGAAGAGTAACGAGTAGGATTAAAACACTTAGAACATTTATTCACATTTTTAGTAATACAAACGAAAATCAGTTGTAAACTGAGAATGAATACTGAAAACCGCAGTTGTAATTTACCATCGTATAAATAAATGCGTATGAAGTTTCAGTGTACTTGACAATTATTAACAATGTCAAACATTGTTGGCAATAGTTTCTACATCTAATTTCTTTCACTGACAAAATGCGACACGATGAGTATGTATTCATATAGGCAATTATAGGATGCATTAACTTTAAATTGACTGTGACGACACGTAGATCGACAAAATTATCACTTAAAATGCAGTTTTGGATTGTAGCGTTTAGCAGCAAAGGTCTGTTTTCCTTTTAAAACTCTATACCGTTCTGGGTCAGCAGTCCGACAATGATTTTTCCATTGTGAGTAAGTTTAAATATGTCCACCGTTCCGATGGCAATGTTTAAATCCGTAGTCAATCGTTCTACCCATTGACGAGCGAGTTCAACTTCCTCCTTGCCCGCATCTCTTAATATTACAACGATAATACTAGTAGCGAATCGAACAGCTTGTGAACAACAAGTTGGGTTGGCTTTGGCGATATAATAACCCTTCTCCAATTGTTCCAAAGATTTGATATAATTGCCTTCAGACATGTAAATAGTGGATAGGTGATCATACATATCCATGAGATCCAGATTCATTGTTTCAATTGGTACCAATTGCTTCATTTTTTCAATACATTCTAAAGTCAATCTTAATGTTGCAGTGTCATTTTGCGCTGAACGTTGAAATCCGTCCACAATTCTGTCTCTGAGTTGGATTTTCTCTTCGGAAATATTTGGCTCCAAGTTACATAGGCGACAATCACAACTGAATCCATATTCTTTAATTAATTCTCGTCTTTCCACATATTCAGGCAACGGCTTGAAATAGGTAATGGTCAGTTCTTCATCCTCATCCACATCTCTGCAAGTGCGTATGAACATAAAATCTCCGATTGTGTACCATACGCAGTTATGGTCAAAACAATTGTGATTCATGTACGAAGGCTGAAGCCAAATTCCTTTAGTCTTCCCACTTGGGAAGGGTTCATCAAAAATCACATCAGTTTCCGACGAATGGCTTCGAAAAGAATTGAACGTCACAATTGCGCTAATTCGTTTTTGATATACTTTCTTGCAATCGAAATCTGTATTTGGAACGCCTAGATGAGGACCAGCATACAATTTATACAACTCTTTTCCATGAGCAGGATCCATTTTCAAACGATTAACAATAGCAGAGGTTAATTCTTTGCGACTTTCACTTTCGAAATCTTCACTATTATCCAAGAGTTTTGTAGAACCTGGATCAGTAGTTATGTCTGCGAATGAACCGAAATTAAACACAATTTCAAAAGCTCTTACAGCCATAACTAATTCACCTGCGTACATGTTTCGGGTGGTGACAACTCCCCTTCCTGCTCTTGGAGCCGACTCAAATTTTATTGGTCCTAAATACTCCACACAATCTTCGATTCTCTTGCCATCATTTCGAAGCATTCCAAGAACATCGTATCTTCCACAATCTTGTTGACTTTCCATGTTTTCCGATTTCTTTATTTCTCCAATTATTATTTGCTTTTTGGCCTCCTTGTCTACATATTTTAATTGCCCCTTTAAAAAATTCGTCGCTTCCTTGCATTCATTTAATCCATGCAGAGCTTTCGTTTTTCTATAAATAGCTTTGATATGGGCCGGATCAGTTTCTAAAACATTATCTGTGTCATTCAAAGCTAATTTAAACCAAGCCATTCGTAAAAACACAGCTGCACGATTTGAAAGCGTATCCAAGTCTCCAGGAGAGATTTCTAAACATACATTGTATGCCTTCAAGGCTTCCATATACCGTCTCTCTACAAACTTCTCATTTCCAAGCCTTTTCCATTTTTTAAAATCTTCAGAATCTTTACCATTTGATAAACCTTCAGCTTTCTTATTTGTTTCGAATGAAAGAGGGGTCGACGAAGTTAGACTCTCCCATTTCAAGTCCGGAAACCATTTAAGAAAACTACTTTCTGACAAGGTAGAAAAATTGGATGGATCATCAATTCGTAAACCCAGTCCGCCATCGCTTGTTGTGACCTTAAACCAGGGATTACTTATTACGATAATTGAAGAAATCACTAGCTCCTTCATTATAGATGCCAAATCTCCGTTGTAAAAGTTAATTCGAATGGCCAGTACACCAGATGGATCCTCGGCGACAGTAGTAATCGTATCCGAAGTTTGAACGGGAAAAGTAATAGTTCTACCCAGAAAATATTTACCTTCCATAACTTGATTAACATTTTTAATAAGATCGTTAATACCCACTCGGTCAGTAGTTACGATTTTCTCTTCACAGATAGAACGAACTGCTTTCTCCGTTGATAAATTCGAATTATTTGAACTAGAACAATTTGGTTGTTGCTGAAGTAAACTTTCTTGTTGAGAGATAACAAAATCTCTACTTGTATACTGAACCAAAATTTCGGGGCTAACATCAATGAGGGCCGACAGAAGAGCTTTAACCATCCCTTTACTGCCTATTTCTCCCGAATCATTACCCTTATCCATGTCTTGATTTTCTATTTGTACAAAACGTTAAGATTAAACTATCTATTTTATAAAAGGCAAAATTATGTAGAATATAATGTAAATCCGAATATCGAACCCAATACCAATAGATCTTACTAATACAGAAAGACGCCTTACCTTGGTCGTTGTTCATTATTACGTGGGCTGGCTGGCTGGTGTTAATGGTTTAAAATATGACAAAACTTTATAATACTTGACCAATTTCAAACTTTCAGTCGGTATTTCCTCAGTCCTTCAAAACGGATTGCTGTAACAAAGTTTTAAGATAATTAGGTACTTAAGCCGTTTAATAACGTAATTCAAAGTAAAAGAATTATAAACTGTAACTATGTTGTGTGTTATGGTTATGACTTGCTATTGACTCAAAAATGTGACACCATCTGTTTCTAAATTAACCTGTCAATAGATGGTCATTCAGGGAACATTAAATTACAAGCAAGTACAAGCAGATGAATGTTAATAAATCACTTTGTTACTACGCTCACAAACAACTAGAAGTCGGCTAATGATACAATGACTGCAGGGAATATTCTCAAAAGGTTTTATTTCTCAGGCATCAGACAGGATTATTATTGCAAGCATTGATTTAGAAAATCTTAAATGTGTATGACTTACACGCATTATCAATTTTTGGTTGTGGGTGATTGTCTCCTGCCCTGTGCCCTGTTACGGGATGATTACTTTAATTGCGTTTGCTTGGTAAGATGAACCCTTTCATATTGATAACCACAACTCTAACTTCACCTTTTTCGGGGCTTGATGGCTTGAGTCATGAGTGTTGAGTATACGCTATTGGCAATCTACAAAAAGTGAACAAACAAATAAAAAAATAAATGCAAGATTTATCGTTAAGACAATTTCTACTGCTAGTGTTTTTGATAATTTCAGAATTCAATAATTTTAAGATGTTGAAGTTTTAATGAAATTGAATTTGAAATGGTTATGATGAAATGAAATTACTTGAATTTACCAAATTAAAATTCACCAGCATCTCACAGCCCACAGGAGACAGGACACTGACTGATTCGATTGAAGATACCTGTTCTGTTATGATCCAGGGTCCAGGTATCCGAATCACAGTTATACAACAACCAAAAAGCAACATAAAAGCAGCCGACAAGTAAAGTTTCTTCACTAGAAATCCGGTTTTCTAATTATTATAATCCGGTAATTGAAATTAAACACTCTGTTCTCAGCTATTAGGAACCAGCACTTTTCATTATGAAGCATGTAATAAAATAATTGATTCGTGAAATAATTATATTAACAAAGTTTACGGCTATTCGGATATTATCATCCGATAAACTTGAACCGAATTTATTTTAAGAATGTAAACAAAGTCGGAACAAAGTATCATATGTTGGACGCGCCAATTACAATTCTTGGTTGTTGAATAATATTTTTGCACTTCAATCAAAGTGCAAACTCACTTGTCTGATTGCGCTTGTCTAGTGTGAATTTGTGATATTTTTGCTTTGTGTCAGATAATTATATTCATTGTTAGCAAAATGTTCAGTTTTGGCAAAAAGAAAACAACACCGGAACCTCCTCCTCGACCAGGAAGACGAAACAGTGAAGACAGAAAAGAGAATAAATCTCAAACTGTTCAACAGGTAAAAATTCTAAATATTTCACTGTTGAGTAGATGTACTGTGACTGTCAACTGTCAACTGTGGTGACATACAACTCTCATCACGACTTTAATTAAAAGTACTCCATTCGTTTTTATAAATTGAACCAATGTCACCATGAATAAGAATGGATTGTAAATAATATTAGAGTAAGACATGCGACATTAATCTAACTTTTATTCTTCTTAGCTTGGATATTTAGTAGGGGTCGAAAACGATGCCGATTTTGAAGTAGATGATGCGGACTTGGAAGATGAATTGATGATGCTGTTAAACGGAGAAGATGTGCCCATTAGGGGAAGACCAAAACCTGCATCTTCACCTGCAAAAGGTCGTCCTCCAGCAATTCCACCAAGACCCAAAACTACAAAGCCGCAATCCACCAATCTTAACACTGATATCTTAAATGTTAATTTCAATGATGAAGACGAAGGAGACGATGTAGATAGTGATACAGATCTAGATGATCCAGAACTAATGGTATTCTTTTAAAATATTTAATAGATTAAAGTGTGTACTTGTACTAATTCCAAACTAAATTCCATTTCAAGGCTGAACTTGGGGAATTGACTGGCGAACCCGTGACCATCACACCTCCAACCGAAACTGCTGAGGAAACCGAAGAACCTCCACCACCCGTACCCAGCAAAAGCAATCAGGAAATTGGGAAGATTTTAGTTGAAAGACTGGATTTGTATGAAAAAGCAAAGTCAATAGCGGATTCTAACGGTGATACCGGAAAATCGCGAAGGTAATAGGAATTTATTTTGACATCAGAAAAGTGCCATAAATGTTTTAAAAAAATTATTGTTAATGCAGGTTTATTCGAAGTATAAAAACTATTAAGGAACTATTGACAAAAGTGAAAGCAGGAAAAACAATAGACGAGTCTGAAATACCTCCTCCAGTTTCTTTAGGAACTGTAGTCCCTAAGCCTACTGCGCCACCTGATCCACCAGTCCGACCGAATTCCGGAAATGAGAACCTTAAGGTAACCAGTCCTGTTGTACCAGATAGACCTTATACACCGGATCCAGATTATAATACAGAACTTCCAGCGCCTTTGATCCCTATGCCAGCATATGTGCCTCCAGTCGTCGTGCCAGAAGTAAAACCAATACAAACCCTCCAAAATGTTGTTGAGATGGGTTCAACCCAATCAGAACCTTCACAAAAAATTTTGGATATTGATCCTGAAGCTGATCTTCGTTTAAAAGATTATAAAAGAATGGCTGTTGGATTGAAGCGATCAGGAGATGTACAAGGAGCTCTTCAATACTTAAAGCTGTCCAAGGTAGATTTTCACATTAAAAGCTGTAATATCCAACAAAAATAACAAAATTATTCCCCCACCGATACAAAGCCAACATTTTTGAAATAAATATTTAAAATGATTAATTTTAGACACTAGAGTCGGCAATTAAAAATGGGGAACCAATTGATTTGTCGAGCTTTCCAGTTATACCGTCATCAGGAGCTACTGCTGAAAACCCGAACGATGCAGTACCTTCATCAATCGCTTTAATAATTCCTAATCCTGCTAACACAACTGTTCCTATACAAACCAGTTCTACAGAAGAGCCTTCTCAGCCAACACTACCCAGCGAGGACATATTTGGTGCTCCTCCTCCGCCGAAAACAATAATGGAAGCCTTAGAGCAACGTCTAGAGAAGTTTAAATCCGAAGTAGAGAAGGCTAATAGTACTTCAAATGCCAGTAAAGCCCGTCGTGTTGGACGAATTGTAAAGCAATATGAAGAGGCAATTAATTTATACAAGAAGGGAAAGCCTGTTGCTTATGATGAATTGCCTACACCTCCGGGATTTGCTCCGATTCCTGTCAGTGGTCCATCTAATCCTCCAGCTGCTATTGTGCCTACTGGTCCTCCTCTGCCTTCTGTGGTGGAGAAAAGTCAGGAACCTGCCAACGTGCCTCAATCTCCGTCAGCTGTGCCTTCTAATTCGCCTGGAGCAGCAACATCAGGTTCTCCGGGTTCTGCAAGTAGTATTCATCGAGCAGGCAAACCAACAACGAAATACACTCATCAGGAAAAGCAATTGGCACTAATAATGCTCAGGCAGAAACAGTTTAAAGAAGCCGCACTTAATGCAAAGAAAAGAGGAGACGTTGACCAAGCAAGAGAATTTCTTAGAACTGCTAAGGGATTCGATAAACTAATTTCAGTTTCTCAAGCTGGTCTACCCGTGGACATGGCTACTGTAGGTTTAGTTATTGTCACTCTCATTTTATGTCCTTTTCAATAGTTATTGTAAGATATTGTACTTAGTAACCCTCAATATTTAATAGTACTTAAAATACGATCTACTAGCTGATTAAAATGTTTGTTCAATTTTGCAATTTTAGCTACCAGCCCCACCTGAAGCTGTAGCAGCTTTAGAATCAGATTTTGAAGTTATTTCCCAAGAAGACTGCATCGAGGTGTCAGGCAGCTTGGCGGATATATTCTCTAAACTAGAAGAAGATTTAAAAAGTCAAATGAAGGTAATGTAATGAATTGTATTTGATTACTAAATGGTGTAAAGGCTGGGGGGAGGGGGGGGGCAAGTATATGCATATTTTGTACAATGCATATCCGTGTTTTCTGTTTATGCGCCAGTTGGGGCCTCTGAAAGGTTGTTTGGAATCCCCAATAAACTAACAAACTAACATTGTGGTTTTGTGTTGTTAAAGTAAGAATATTACTATTATTACAGATGTGTATGAGGACACGAGACCATTTTAAGAGCATTGGTGATGTTGGATCAGCAAATAGATTCGAGTCGTTGGCTTTGGAATCAAAGAGAGACTTAGACACTTTACGTCTGGCAGCAAGAAAAGGGCAGGATATTCCCAAGTACCATTATGAAACAAGGATTTTCAGCATCACAGAGTAAGTGTTTTATATATATATGACTTATAAATGGCGTGAAAAATTAATTCAGCGTTGCTTATTCTACTACAACGTACAACTATTAAGAAACTTCCTCAAATCATAAGTCTGGTATTGAATAGAAAGTAAGACCAACAAAAACAAATAGATTATCTCCACATTAAAGATTAGTGTTTTGTAATAACGCGACGTTAGGAAACCGTGGACAATAATATTACCGACAGCAACTGAGTGGGTTCAATACAGCTGTGTTTCATTATTTAATACTTTGTTTTCAGGTGTAATACAGACATTAATGAAGACGAAATCGAGATCAGTGTATTGCAAGGGATTCAATACAAAGTCGCAAATCCGTCTGATGTAGACACCTATGTTCGTGTCGAGATGCCTTATCCATCCGTAAGTTTGTCTTCGTAATGCTCAATGTTATTTATATATGGTGGTAGTGTTTTTCAATTCGTACACAATATTATGATAATGGAATTTGATTAATATTGATATAGTATAGCGAGAAGATTTAAATACATAATTCATTTATTTTGCAGGCCGAAGAAGCTCAGTCAAATAAAACCCATGTGGTGAAGGATACGAATAATCCTGAGTATAATGTAACATACAAAATGCCTATAAACAGGACTGCGAGGAATTTTCAAAGATTTGTTCATAGGCATGGAATTAAATTTGAAGTATTTTCTAAAGGGTAAGATAAAATTGATACCTTAGCAATCATCCACACATTACATACCTAATTACCTACCTACTACTTACCATATCTTTTTTATTACTGTAATTGCTTTGGGAATCTATACGGGTGATTATCTTTATTACTAATAATATAATAGGGGATAAATTAATATGTAAATGTAAGTTCCTACACGTATGCAGGTATTTTTTTAAATCTTACAGTACACGTTTTCCTTATCAAGTTATATGTTTCAAGGTTCTTTGATATCTTAACTTTGAATACAGTCTGAGTCTGATTCCCGTTTTCATAGTCTTTAGTGCTTAAAAATAATCATAGGTTACGGATTTTAGCTTCCATTTTTGTTTTGTTATTTTCCTTTTCGACAAAAGCGGATTATGCACTGGCGGATTTTTTTTATGTAACAGCGGATTTCTACGTGGGAGTACTCTTCTAGGACAAGCAACTGCAAAGCTCCTACCTTTGGAAACAAAGTGTACCCTACATGACGCATTTGAAGTAAGTATTTTTGTACCTTTTGATTTGAAGTAAGTATGTATTTCAACTTGAGACAAGTAAAGCACGTCCCGTTAAAGTAATAATATTCTTAATAGCTGGTGAACATTTCAGAGTTATCGAAAAATGCAATATGCTAAATATTGACTTTTAAAACAGTATATCATTTCACAGAATTTCTCTACAATTTGTTTATTATTTTTGTGTAAGGTGAATTTAAATGAATTTATTTTTAGTTTTGATGGTATTCGCTAATTGCTAAATACTCTTTACACTTATCTTCTGTCTGCTACCATTTTCAACCATTAGTACAAAGTGTGATGGCTCTTGTGACTCTGTTCACACAATATTATGTCATTTTAAATGCAAATGTAATATTTGAAGTGTGAAATTGTGATTTTATTTTAATTTAATTTTAATTTTATGTAGATTTTGGACGGACGTAAGGTTATTGGCAAATTAGAAGTTAAAATTAGAATTCGCGACCCTGTTCTAACGAAGCAAATAAGTCAGAAGAAAGAAAAATGGCTGTCTATCGACAAGGCATAAACTTCGTGCCATACCTTTACTTATCCATTTTTTAAACTAGCAATAACAAGTTTTATGCCATAATAATAATGCTAATTAAGCGTTTATAAAAATAATATGTACACCTGTATGTAGATATTAAGATTAGTGTGTATATATCTAAGTGTATTATGTACAATATGTATAAATTGCTTACATTATGATAATTAGTGTAACTAATTTACTACGTAATGTACGTAATGATGATGATGTAAGTATTTACAGAGGTTGTATTGTAAATAGCTAACTTGGGTGAGGTATATTGTAAATACATTATATAATAATATAAGCATAATAAGCGTAGGTATACCTAACCTAACATTAAGTAATATGTGTCGTAGGATTTTAAAACGGTTATTAATTACATATTTTATATATATTATTTATTAAAATCTAATAATCTTTTGTAAAACAAAATGAATTAGTTCTGTGTAAGGTGTAGGTTCGATATTATTAATTTTGAGACTGTATTAATTTGTTTTACTTAGGGCTTACCGTTCTAATGCTTTTCTTTGCAATATCGCACTTACATTTACTAATTGTCATTTTAACCAGGTTCTATTGTAAAATATTTATTTAGAGTCCCTCAGTACATAGATGTAGTAGACACAACTTGTAGATTTATGAAATGCTATTACTGACTAGTGGAAATAAAGTATAGCACATTCAAGAGTACTTACTTAAAATTGTAAGTTCACATCATGATTTAGAATTTGCCCAATTAAAATGTTACACCAACAGGATACTCTAACATTATAGTCAGTATGGTAAATAACATTCTAGTTTATGCTATTAATGAACATTCGTATTTAGTATAAGCAGTAGGCAGTACGTAATTATTGTAAGTATGAGTAATTATTGTGATGCTAATTTAAAGCTAAATATATGAAAGATTGAAAAAATGGTGAATTTAGTCATTAGAATATTTGATTGTCGATCAAAAATATGTGCTGCATGGTTTTATTTGTAAAAACATCATTATAAAATACATGAATGATTAATAAACAGCTAATCAATCAATCGGACTTAACGAACATTCATTCACTCACTTCAATTAATGTTTCAACATTCCTCTTCTTTCACTTTTAACATTATACCGGCAGAAAGTTGTATTTCGGAATACCAGTTAAATGTGAGAAATGTACATGCGATTGTTTGTGATATATACATAGTACTACACGATGCGTTATATATAAAGTTGTTTTGTAGAGTATAATAAGTAAATTGTACAGATTGTTTTGGTTAATAATTGTAATAGTACATAGCTCGCATAATAACAACATTAGACTGAAATAAGCAACCAACAACATGAACTGCATTTACAATAGGTAAATATTTATTAAGGTACCTAGGTATTATAATTAACTATCATAGTTTGTCTTAAGGTATTTTAGGTAATAAGTTCATCAATACTCCCGTTGCGAATCCCAATTGCCATTTTTCCTCAATGATACACGCTCAATGCTCATATTCTTAACTCTAGTAGTAAATAACAATAATAAATATAGGATTATTTATAGTAAGTGTAAAGGAGACCTTAGTGAGATTCCTAAAGGAAAATCAACCGAGTGATCATCAATGCTTTCTATATTGACTCGAGAACACACAAGTAGAAATAGATCTAGTACTAATATTTAGACAATTTCATTTTCAATTTTTACTCAACGAAACCTTATTTTGATCACAATATTTTTTGACTGCAACCATTCGGAAGATTTTCCCCTAGAGTCTCAATCCAGTCTTCTTTCTTTGTATTGTGTACGTCTGTATGTATTCTATTACACTTCGTTCCATACCAATACAAATGAATCTTCGCGTTACGTAAGAAATTAGCATTAGTATGCAACGAAGGAAAAAATATGACTAGGTTTTCGTCATTTGGATTTTTTCCAGGCCGTTTCATGCTTTCCTGATGTGTTTGTGTAGGTAGTGGATTTAAGGTATCCATCAATCATTATCGCTAAAGACGACAATTTTACCGCAAAGATAAAGACTCATTCCCACGTTCCCCCGTGGAAAAAAGTTGGAAAGATATTTTTACTTTACTTCTCTCTGGAGAAGTGCCCTGAATGTGGATAGTGAAACAAAAGTGTTTTGTATTTGTGAAAGCAGAAGAAGTAGCAACAAAGGTGTTTTCTCTACTTCTTTTAGAGACGTTATCATTCTGTACATCAAAATGCTTTGAACCTTTTCCCATTTTGATCTCACACATTAAAAATCTGTTTTTGATCGACCGAACACACTAACATTATACTTGTATCATATTTCAAAAGTTGTACAACAAAAAATGGAGTATAATGTGTAATATATGTAATAGTTAGTAAAAAAAGAGTATCACAACGTAGCTAATAACATTTAGCTGAACACGATTGCAATAATTCCCATTTTACTTTGAATATTATAATATGATAGTCAATGATAATGATAGTATTACGTAAGACTCATAAAAATGTATGAATGTGAAAGTATACATGCACCCAGTGGATTATAATAAGTTTGACCCGATAATATTTCTTTTTCTACTGAAAACCATTCGTGGCACAAATTGGTTTCATTCTACTAATGGCTACTGTAAATGTACTACGAAACAGTAATGAAGAAATTGGCCTGAAGCACTGTAAATTCTAAACGGGAAATTCTACAAAACTGGAACCCCAAGTGAACAAATAAATGCTGGCCCAACTCGACTTTCTTCATCACCTACACAAAGTTACTACAAAACCAAATTGGCATTTCAAATAATATGGGTAAACAATTTTCTCAGTCCTTCTGTTTCCTTCTGAGGAATCGGAGAAATCCGTTTCACCACTTCTTCCGCTTACAACTGCATCGGTTGTTGCTGCTGTGGGTGAGCAGGTGCTTGTTGCGGGAATAGAAAACGAAAGGCTGGGGCAATCTGAGTCTCACTGCAAAGAGAAAGCAACAATTGCCACAATCAGCACAAATCTTCCCAATTACACAAATAATTCTCATAAAATTCATTTCCTGGACAAAAACAGACGTTATGTGACTGAACTTACCGAGTAATAGGTTTCTTCTGTTCTTTCAAATGACGTTTAGTGTGTTTGGCCAAGTGATCTGATCGGAGAAAGCGACGACCACAAGTTGTGCACTGGAATCGCTTTTCTCCAGTGTGAGTGCGACGATGGCGTGACAACTCATCAGAGCGAGAAAAGCGACGTCCGCAATTCTCCCACGTACAGGCAAAAGGTTTTTCACCTAAAAACAAAAAAAAAATCATAAAATTATTTTCCATTTCAACGAAAACGCTGGACTTAAATCAATAATTAAATACCACACCTACCTATTTAAAAATTGCATTTATCCTTATGACATGAATGTAAGTTTATTTTATGGGTGCAGTTTGTAAGCAGCAATCTATTTTAATTTTAAGTCCCCCAGATGTGTCATTTTTATCATGTTCATACAAACATTTTTTTCTGTTTCGAAACAAATATGGGTGTGGCAATCTCATTTGCTCAATCGATCATGTCATGTCATACAACTTCTTAATTAAGAACCTATACTTGCTACTTGTGCGATACATGAGATCATAGTATTATATGAAACAGAAGTTTTAATTTACTAATAATTATTAAAATAGCCATTCCCTATATTATTTATGTTACAGAGTTGGTAATGATAATCCCAGTAATGTGTCGCAATAAGTAGCCCACTAGCTATAGTAGAAATGGTTTCTAAAGTATCGGTAATTAAATCTATTTGGTAAAGCTGATTAAAAACTGTATGTAAAAACTTTACTACATGTACAGCCTAAAGTTGTGTCTTGTGTTGCAGCAGGTAGTATTAATTAGGTATATAATATGTATACTCCTCTAATGCTAAAGCTGCAGCTGAAGAATAACTTTACATAATATTAATATTTTGAAATATTAATATTTGCAGATATAATGCATCCTCCTTGTGATCTTTTCTTTGCCCCATGATGACTTCTACTGCTTATAATAAATATTTTATCTCTTTATCTGACTGCATCAGCCATAAATGTGCTATATTTTAAGCAGCCAACATTCATGAAAGGCTGTAATATATTGGATGTTACAATGTAATGGTATAAGTATAGCTGAATGAATAGAATGTTAATGTTAGTATGTGTAGTGCTTTATACTCTTACAAAATAACGAGCTGAGTACAGATGATTAGAAAAGCTGGTTGTGGCAATTAAGTTTTAAGTTTGTGATCGTTTCAGACTTTGAACCTGTAGTAATTAGTCCATTTTGCTTCTATGTATCATCTTTACAGATAATGTTCTTAAATATTCTTCTACACTATCTACACCAGCAACCAGCTAACATCAAACACGTAGATCCTTTCACAGCTCAGCCACAGTAATGTATTATACTGAGTCTATCATAATAATATATGCCCTAATAATATTTTATGAGTGTGTCTATTTGTTGCTATATATTCTCACCCCATAATCGGGTGTATAGTACTAGTAGTATTATTGCAACGATAAGAGTAAGCACACATATGCTAATAGCATGATGCTTTAGTCGTAGGAGTTGATAATTTAAGGTTATAGTTAGAATTGTGAAAGAGAGGGATGATTTCTTACCAGTATGAGTTCTCTCATGAGCCTTAAGATGTGATGACTTGTAGTAAGTCTTTCCACATCCTTCACGAAGACAGCAATAAGTGCGACGACGATCTGGTGCTGGGTTGCTGTTGTGTGGTCCTTTTTGGCTGTTGACAGACATGTTAGGCATGTTGATGTTTCCACTGTTAGGGCTGAGTCCTACTGCGGTACCAGGAGGCAGGAGGAATGGAGGCATAATGTAAGATTGTTGTTGTTGACCTTCTTGGCCAACAACTGGTCCAGGTTTAAGCATTGACGGCACGTACAAAATCGGCCCACCGGGATTCTGTTGACCCACTGGGATAAGTGTCATGATCGGCATCATTTTCGGAGCAATGGCTATGGGACGAATACTATTTTGACCTAATGATCAAAAACACAAATTATGAAATACTTTCTCTAATACAATCTTTACAAACACTTACAAACACTTACAAACACTTTCGAAATAGATTTATTCAAAATTCAATTTTGCAATTTTTTTGACTTACTGTTCACATTGCTAAGATGATTCGGAGATTCCGAAAGAAATACTGGGGCGCGAGTGGAGGCGGCGATGCGTGAGCCCGAATAATCATCGCCACTCATAGCCACCACGCCCCTCTTCAAAGGAATGTTCTTGTCACGGTGTCCACTCGTCATTTCCGACCCGTTTGTTTTTCTACTCGGTAAATCCTCCGGAGGAGGCAATTCTTTGGGAGGCTCAGCAAAACACCGTGCTTCCTTATTGCCATTTTTCTTGTTGCCTGCCATTTTGACGGGTTCATATGTGCCATCACTATGAGCCATCATGATGACTGAAGCTCTGGGTGCAGCAACGGTTGCAACCACAACTGGCTCCTCTCTCGTCACCACTAAATCCATCGGAGTGCATTCTTTCTCTTTCTCTTCATAGTCCGACTCCCCTTCATCTGACGGCTGAGGTGTAAGTGGAGCTCCCATTCCCAAAGCTGACAAACCCACACGTTTACTGCATGCAAGGTGACACTCATTTGACGATGAAAACGACAGCAATGTTTTCACTGCCTCCAAATCCGCCTCTGTGTCTTCCTGCAAACAATCACAAACATTCATCCAATGAGCAATGGGCATTATGTAATTATGCCACCACAATTATTACACTAACTCCAACAAGGTGACTGTACAAGTAGTATCCTTATCCTTCCTACACCTACTTTTTATTTGCCCTACACACCAGCCAACCACAAAGAATCTTTTCCACCCAAAAATCAATCTGCTAGGTTATTTTATTGTGTTCCTATTTGCATTCGTAGTCAGTGTGTCCCAGCAGCATCCTTTAAAGTCTAATCAAGTTTTATCTACATATATTAAACTGCTACACCCATCTCTCGTGTCCATTCATCCGCTCCGTGCAAGTGCAACATTATTACAATAATTATTCCAGCATCACAAATTACTACTCCGAGTGAGCATAGTGAGCAAACATTGTGGTGACACTCACTCAGAACGTGTTCGGAAAGTTCGCCTTGTGTTGCATGCGGCTTCATGTCATGGAGTCCTGGCCTGACTAACACTAAACAAGGCAGTTTACAAACAACCTCATCAGATTCAGAAGTACCAATAGCTACTAGCAATAGCCTTTTCCCATCCTCATGACACAACTACACCACTCTCCAACAACTCTTCCAAGCCCATTGATCATTCATCCAACAACCAACTCCATATTCATCAGCCAGTGACCAAGTGCTCAGACTCAAATCATAAAATTTATGGCCAGAGTTAACCTTAGCAGTTTACATCCAGATTTCAACACTAACGTTGTTGTAATTGTCGCATATAACATTTTGTTGATTTGAGAAGTTTCAAAACGTGCATATTCATTTAGAGAATGTCACATTGACGTAGAATGCAGTAGATGTACATAATGACGACAATTAAAAGTAAGCATAGTTGCATGAGAAGTTTGTTTGGTATAGAGCACTGGGCGTTTGCTGGAATGCAATGGCAAGGATAAAAATGATATTTGTGGATGATGAAATTATTCAAGTTTGTGATGTGATGTGTTGGGATGCTGAATGGTGAGGATGTTGCAGAAGGAGCATAGGCTATGACATTTGTCCTCATGCATGCAAAAAGTTGTACCATGAACCCTAGCAGGAGCAGTGTTAGTGCTAGAACTGAGACGGAGCAGTCTATAAAATGTGATGAAATGAATCAAATGTGGATTGAGGATTGTGGTTGAGTGTGAGTTAAGTCATCCCCTGATGTGTGCTGGGAACCAGTCACAAGTCGTAATTAGTGTGAATAATAATAACAAAAGGCGAGTTGGAGCTGAGCTGTGTTTAGGTACTATTAACTACACGCCTTTAGTTTCATAGGATTAGTTGGTGTCCCTGTCTCAATTGCTTAATGCAGCCAATAACCACTAACTCACTTCTTTGCCTACCTTTACATTAACACATTCCCTGCCCACCCCTCTCTCCATTAAATGCTAACTAACACTCAATATTTCAATATCAACAAACAAAGGGAAAGTTTGCACACATCACAGTTCAAAGGTATAGCGTGGCCCAAGTAAAAACTGACGGTATAATCACATGCAATGCAATGCTTGCTCTTATGTGACAGATTTGGATGATTCTGATGACCATTCATGCACATAGGATCATGGGGATCACGCTTCAGCTTATAGAGCACTTGTGTTGATAATGCTGGACTAGTATGTGAATGTTGAGTCTGGTAATTACGCAATGGGGTCTATTATTAATACATTGAATTGAAGAGTGTCTCTGATTTGAAGTAGATTTTAGTAAATATATACAACGTATAATTATAAGTAGATTTTATTAAGGGGTTTACGTCATTGTATCATGCACCGTTACTGCATAACTGCATGTAGTGTAAGTGTACTATTGTTAAGTGAGACAATGAGAAGTGTTGGCTAATCTTTATTTATTACACTTTTACTAAAGTAGAGAACACTTAACATTATCGTATTTAAATAATATTTACAAACACGTAGTAGTGTAGTGTGTTGTGCTTTGAGTATATACAAATACTATTATTTCTGTTGCTTTCATTTTGTTGATAAAATAATAATTGTAATAATTGTAAATTCCCATTGAAATTTTCCATTGATTGATTCTGAGATTTAGGTACAGGGATGCAGATGGTTGTTGTGTGTGAGTAGATGTCTTGTATTTGGTTCTGGTTCTGCACGTACTCAAGTGGACTTAGGACATTGTAAGTTCAACTCATGCATGACCAATTTGGTTGTTATAATTGCTAGCATAGTTTTTAGTAAGTATACATGTATATAATAAATATTATTAGGTAATACGTATTCAGGTATATATTATGTAGTGTTACTATGTGTAGAGGTGATAAAATTGAAACAAAGTTATAAATGAAAGTGCAATATCCACATAATAATTATTCCTACTACTTACTGCCACACATGTACTACCTAAGTAACTGCTAATGCTAACTAAACTACTGTCTACAGCTATTATCTTCCACAAACCACTGATGCTGAATATTTCCATCACGTTTCGACCTCGTGTGTGCCTCGTTTATGTAATATTGCAGTTGCGTCTCATTTTCCTGTCTGTATTTTTACACTCGCTCACAGATTGGGATTTCGATGCTGTCTCCCGTGTTGATTGATACATTTGCAATACGTACATGAAACAGTTTCACATCAATTCACTCTTAACAGTCCTTTATAAGTACTAAAAGCATTTTACATCACATTGCCTGCCCTTAGTCACATTATTTCCACTGTGTAAGTATTGTATTTGTTTGTACTGTGATACTCTGTCCCTAAGATACATTATACATTTGAGTTAACGAAGAGGACTTTTCCTTTAAGACCTGAATAATGCTATGATAATAAAGAGCGATAAGACAAAGGGATGATGATTAGCCACCACATGCGATGACATCAACATCAACCACATCTCTTCAAGACTTAACGTTCCAGTGAGCTTCTCATAAATAAATGAACTCTGATTTATTTGATTTCCTCAATGCTTGTACATCTACGTTTCTAACTAAGTCATATAAGATGAACTTTTAAACCTCCAATACTTTCCAGTCTTTTCCAGTTCATGCAGTTTTCAATAATACTCACATCACAAGATTTCTGCTGTGGTTAGCTCTTTGGCACATGTAAAATATTTCTATATGCACATTCATTACATTAAGTACGAATTGGAGAGCATTAATTTTGATCTTGTTCTAGTTACATGTTAACAGCTTATATAACGCCATGTCTACGTTAATACCGTTCCTGTCGAAATGAACACGCCACGGTGGAAATCATCACGTATACGAAGTAACCTATGAACTCTAATTAACAAATTCTTTTCTAATGCATACATTTACAATACTCTTAATCCTTCATCTTGACTTAGATCTCTATACTCCTGACATGGGACACGTACGTAATAACCAAAATAAAATATTATTAACTCATAGTCAATATTAACCTTTATTATCCATTTCACGTTTGCCCTGTATTTATTTTTCACTGTTTAACTAAACATACCGATATAACATGATAGTATAATAGTGCTGTTCTGGCAATATATGACGTTAACGCAATCAATGATACCAAGCATTTAGCCTTACATTCTGGAACACTTAATCTCAACTTTTAACTATGACGTAAATACAACAGATAGAAAGATCACAATATTCTTCCACTTGGACAATTAGACCATATAGAAAATACGAAATTTTTCATTATGGTTACAAGGATGTAACTAAAATGGAGTTAAGGGACTAGGGCACTTGGTACTTTTGTTCGAGAACGTTACTACTAGGTAATACAGTAATATTTTTCTTTTAGGTTGCATAATAGCGACTATATATCTCTTTGTATACCTTGCGGTATAATCATAGTCAACAAAAGCCTTGTTGAACTGTAACACTGTAACTGTTTAGTTTCGGATCATTATTTTTCATTAGCTAATCTGTCATGTTTAAAAGGAAGAGACACACGTGCTTCCTTGTTGTGAGAGTTAATTTAATATCCGCATCACTCTCTCTCGCTGAAACTCAACAAAGTCCCTGATGGAGCACTCCCAGTTACAATGTCACAATCAGTTTGTCTATTAGTCAGCCACGCGTTCCTCCAATCCAATAATTTGTTTGTTCTGTCTTCTGTGCAATAGGCAAAGGTCATAGTTCTCAATCTGCACTTCAAACCGTCTACTCACAGTCACAGCATATCACAAACCTCAAAGGCAGGTCTCTTCGTCCACTTTTTCAAAAACACATTATTCACATTAACAAAGTCATGACGTCAACGATAGGAGTTGGGCTGTGGTTGAACAAAGAACAGTTTCAAGTCATGTTTATTTATGCTATCAAAAACTACTTAATTGTTTTACGTAACTGTATGAAACTGCCTCTGCTCATGTCCTGATCCACCTTTCCAACTATTACTTCAATTAGCTAATAAACTCCAAACCATACCTGACCTTCACTATCCTAAAGTATAATATTAGCCTCTTTACAAAATTCTGGTCTTACGTAACAGAAAAATGCAAGTTATGTCTTTAGAAAGTAGAAACCTTGTAAGTAGAAAACATAAAAAAACTAGAAGAATTCGGGAGGAGGATTAAATCTGTGTAAACAGTGACATTGCTTTCCGCTGTTCTTTTCCTGTGTAAATAAAGTACGGAAATAAATAACATTCTTCTTAATCACTACGTATTTATTTAGTGTGTGCGTCTATTTTAGCCTGTTACTTCCACCGTCTCCTAAATAGTGTCTTGTCTGAATCTTTTATATCATCTCATTATCAAAATACCCGGCAAATTGCGTCTTACCGAAACAAGTTCATTGGCACAAAACTACAATCATTCTAATATCCATCTAAGATTAGAGAATGCAAGACAGCCTGGCAACTGGCTCAAAGCTCAAATGGCAAAACCAGGACTTTTGATTGACCAAAAATTGGAAATAATGGAATATAATTTAAGAAATGTACAACAGGATTGTGCGTTCTAATTTCATTTGCCACTTAAGTTGTCTCATAGCAGAATACACAATAGAAATTTACAGTGTTGGCATTGAAGAAAGAAGGAGCAAACAATTGTTAGAATATATATACTGATACATAGTGAATTAGGTGTCTGCAGTCTGTGTGTTAGAGTTTTGTCAAACGAACAAAGTTTGTTTGACTCGACGTGGCGTCGTCGGGTGGGTCCAGAGTCCAACTCATTCAATGGAGCATGTAGCTGCCACAGCAGAAGAAATGAGAAGACTGAGCCTTAAGAGCCTGACTGATAATAACCACGATCGAAGGAGA
Source organism: Pogonognathellus longicornis (assembly GCA_034694085.1). Lineage (NCBI taxonomy): Eukaryota > Metazoa > Arthropoda > Collembola > Entomobryomorpha > Tomoceridae > Pogonognathellus > Pogonognathellus longicornis. The sequence goes on from JAQFYB010001122.1 coordinate 26,325, forward strand.
GTGCAAAGGGCGAGTTCTTTGCTGCGTTTCAATGATCTTAAAATAAATTCATGGCTTTCTTCCGCCTTTTTCCCCACTCTACTGTCAATTCTCAATTGTCAACATAGTTAACATCCCTCTTTGCCTCTTATTAAACACATCTACATAAAATTGCCATCTGCTGCATGGGCTATAAGGAAGACACGTGAAAATTATAACGCTTTTTACATCTCTAAACTGAAAGCAACCAGTTTTCATTTGTTGACGCTTCTTTTTCCTTCCTATAACATTCCTGATAAAGGCACACATATAATGTGTTTTTAATTATAAAGATGGAAAATGTAAACAAGCTATATATAGGCAGAAGACATCTGAGAGAACTCCTTTGGATGTTAAAAATGTTTGCAAAAAAATGAACTGGATTTACGTGCTTGGTAGTTCATACCAACCATTACCTTCCTTTACTCCGAATTACAGTATGTAGACGTGCAGAACAATGTCTCAAATCGTCAAATCTAAAATGTGTTTTACATAAATAAAGAGATGAATCATACTTTTGTGCATATTATGTGTACTGCTATATCAATAACTTCATAGTAAATAGTATGCAAGTATTTATAGCCATATCTATATAGCTATTCACTACAAGGGCCTATTGTAATTACAGTTAACTGTTTTCTGTAAGTACCTATCTACATAAGTTAAAATGTGTGTGGTAGTGCACTGCATGACTCATACTAAATTCCAAATCCATTAAACTGTGTAAGTAATAACTATACTAATGAAAACAGAATCATTGTTCAATGTAAACAAGTTTCATTTTGTAAAGATACAATGTAAAAGGTACGAACAAGTGTGCCAGAGTACCTACTAATTTCTTTTTCCAGAGTTTCAAAGGTTAAACTTAAATGCGCAGAAGAGCTTTACATTGGTGCAACTTCAAAATTGCATCATTCCTTTGATGCCTTACATGAAAACCAGAAAACCTCCAAGTCTCTTGTAGACATCCAGCGAGAATGACATTTACGATGATTTTGATGACTTGAACTATTATTAGGGCATAGTGAGATTTGGAATTTAGAAGTAGTGTAAGTGCAGTAGAGTGAATAAAATGTGTTGATGTAATTGCTAAGAGTGTTTTTATGTGAAGTGGTGGCAGAGAGAATATAGAACAGTGAGACAGAGTAGTAATACGCAGTTAGTGAAAGATAGAAGAGTAAGGCTGTGAGACAAGACAGGAAAGTGAGCGAGTCAAAGCTAATAACTTCCATACATACACAATGCACGTTCACATAAGTGGATGAGAATGTAATCCTATAGCTATATCATTTATGTATTTTATAAGCCAAAGCACACAGAGTCTGCTGGCAATGTGGCAATGTACACAGAGGGAAGAGAGTAGGTAAAGGTCTGTTAGAGGCAACCAGACGGTTAGGTGCATGTGACGAGCGAGTGCGTGAATTTGTGATTTCACGTGAACAGAACGTGATGGGTAGGTGACTGACTGAGTCGCTATTTCACTATGTGAATCTCACTTGCCAACCTACACTTTGTTGCTTTACTTTTAGCTTCCATTACACACACTGCCCATTTCCAACCAATAATTCTAATACACAAGAATATTATATCATTCATTTCACATTCAATGGAATAACTATAATATATGAATATCTTGTTTTAGTATACATATAATAAAGTATGCTACAGCTAAAGGTATGCACACTACTTGTCCATGCTAATATCTAATGCAAACTGTACTAAAAACTTAATGATTATTAACATAATTCCAACTATGCATTAGTATCGTAGGTTCAGAATCATTTTTGTTGCTACCTATATTACATAGGTACGTTGTAAACATGAAATAATATTCACTATAGTTATTACATATAGATTTTTTCAACACTCGCAAGAAATGTTGCTAATTACTCTTAGAATAAATGTTCTGCAATACCTACCTCCCTATACAACTATACATAGTAAAACAGTTCATTGGTAAATAAAATTCGAGATTGAATATAGAAATTGCAAAACTGAGACAAAAACATCGAAACAATTGTTAAAAAAACATTAATTGCTCAACCTGCACAAAGCAGACAATGTATACTTCATGACAGCAAATCTCGTGGGCTTCACATGGTCACTAAAGATATTCCTCGTTTACATTAAACTCGTGTACAAATAAATTGCTCATGTATTGATTGCATACAAAAAACACAAAAACACCTTTGAATACCAAGAAAACATTTATATGCAGAATTGTGTTTGTGTTGGCGATAGTTTCCGCAGCTGGTGGAAATGTAATATTATCGTCATTTTGGAACGAATCAGCATTGAGCATTGTGGGATCATCCCTAAGTTGATATATTGTTGATGCACATCCCATTTTTTCAACGTTCTTCTGGGTTTGGGTACAACAGAATCACCATCTCACCTCGTGGCATTAGCCATCGTTTCAACATTGCACAAAACCACAATAGCAGCTAGACTCCTACTAATATCGTGTGAGCACATCTCCACGCTGTATTTTTGCGGATTTGTTCATGTCATAATGAGTAGAGTAGAGCGACCTGTGTATAAGAGAGTGGAGTTAAATTTAAACTGAACGTGTATGGTACGTGAGTGTGTTCATGTAACTGCTTTGTTTGTACGATTAAGCTCCAAGAATCTTCCTACTACTCTCTGTTTACGTTTCAAAGTACAAAAATAGAGAAAAAATGCAACCCCTTTATAGAAGACGTGAGAGCTGAGAGGAGTGAGTTGAAGTCTGAAGTGTGTGTTCAGACTTCACACTACATAACTTGGACTTTGTTCTCTCGATGTTTTTTCTGGGTGTGCATTCGAATTGCATGCAGTCTCCACATGTCAAGTCCGTTCCACATAATAATAACAACATTCATGCACAACACAATTATATCTCACTATATATTGCATTTATTATTAACATCCATATTTCCAATACACCACAGACAGACAGGACAACAACAACAACAACCGATTCATTTGTTATAATAAATTCTGCTTTAATACTAATACCACCAATACATTGCTTAAGCCACTTCATGTCCAATTTTGTTGCATAATACTCCTACTACTAATTTTAGTAGTAGATCTAGTAGCACTTAGCTTATAGGTACCTATCTAAAACTATGCATTACAAATACCTAAAACAATGTCCATACATTACATACTATGCTATGGATGGGCACACAAACTCAAATTCGAATAAAAATAAATATGTTCTTGATCTGGCAATTAGCAGAAGTCTACTTATCCCAATAATTGTTATTAGTTATTACAAACATTCATTTATGCCCAATATAAGAGCTAATGAGCTAATAACACGCTTTTATTTGGGTTTTATCTGTTTCTAGAGTGCTCATCGTCTGGAGTGCCAGTGTACATACACAAAGTTTTGGTAATAAGGCGATTGAAATTAATGGTGCCTAACTACTAATAGTAAGCCATAATCATAAACACACAGACGCAGAATGGAATGAACAAGGAAATTAATCAAGTGTTGACTTGTGATTGGTATACGGTGATTGTTAGTGATTTGCTTGATTCCCGGAGGGACAGAAAGGAATAGCAAATATTATATCTGATGTATGTATGTATACCTATTCGTATTTCTCTTTCCTCCTACCATTTGTTTTGCTGTTGACTTGATGATTATTTGCTTGCGATAGCAGAATGGACTTTTAACCATTTACTAACAGCTATATTTATAATTAGATCGATACTTGTTTACTTGTGTGTTGTAGTGCTCACAGTTTGTTATTTCTACTAATCCAAACCAGTATAGGTATATATAGAGTTCTAGATAAATCTGACAGATGATACAATTCAATGGCAACTCTTTCTGAATATATTATAATATGAATGTCCATTTACAATAAACGTCTCATGTCAAATGCGTGTCCTGGTCTGCTGTCCTCTAACAGTTACAACTTCTGACTTATTATTAGTGCTAGTGCTATGTATTGAGTAAGGAAATTATTTAGGTACAATTTTAAATATAATTTCTGAGCTATGCGTAGTGTAGCAGTTAACAGTTGCTCCTTGTCATGCTGTCTTAATGTCAACGCATTTATTCGTATACTACCTATGTACATTTAGAGTACTATATTCGTTTTCATTTTGGCTACAATCTACTTTTGCGGCTTGATCTCATTGCTTGTGAATCCTGGAGCTGTTCTAAGGTATCTTCCCACTGTACATGTGCTAGACTAGTGGTTGTGATGTGACAATGCTAAGTTAGGTTGCCAATTGTGACTATTTGTAATTTAGTTAGCAGAAAAAGATTCTCCTTGTAATTTCTTTTTTGTACGTGAAATGTTTACATGTATCTGTAACAAGTAACAGTATGTGAATGTGACGTATTTGTGCCACACCACAAAGCATCGCAGCGCAGCGCACATGAGAGGTACAAAGTGTAATGAATGGCATCCGCCGTTCCTATCGTATTCCCTTGAAAATATCATGTCCTCAAATCATGATCAGCCAACAAGCCTCTCTTTTCACGACTTTCCTCTTCTTCAACATCACCACCATACGCCACACCACACACACGCAGACAAATAAGCTACCTAAGTGACACGGCTTTACATCATGCTCTTATACAAATGCATGTAGCACTATACTATACACTTATGAATACACTGTAATAAAATTAGGCGTCTGTATATATTAACTGTGAGCACTGTCCCCTAACTAACCAATAATAATATTATCATCATTATTGCTATTGCTGCAACTTCTACAGAAATCTTTGCATCCTGTTTTCATCCAGCTATATGCATAATCATAAGAGTATACTACAGATAATGGCTATAAAAAATGACTGACTGATATGTCAGTCTCATACAATGTTCCGAAAGAGAAGCACATCTTACAGAGCATATTGTACTATTACAGGAAAATATCATATTGAAGAAAACCTCCGATATCGGTATTCCGGATTCTTGGAATTGGAATATGTGATGAGAGAAAGTGTAAGCATCGAATTAGGTAAATGATCCGAGCATCAACTTGACGTGTGTGTGACATTGTTGGTTGGGGAAGGCAGACTGAGAGGAAAAACCCCGAAATGAGATCATCGGAGATCCCTAGATGTTTTTCACACTATCGGGATACAAAGATTCTTCAGAAGATATAAATACTGATGCGAAAATATATTCCTAACCCAATTCCAAATTCTAGCAAACCAATTCTAAGTTTAAGTATAGACAAGACTCATAAGACATGTAGGATACACATACATGAAGCGAGTCAACTTGATACACGTTCTGTCTGCGTGCTCATTTGTTTTAATCGCATTGCATTGCTACATTCTTCTATCCTCCCATTTTCCACCTTGCTAACTTATTGTTAGTTCACTCTTCCGTCCCAGTCTTAAACATAGATTCATAAAAATTTACACTTCCAACGACAAATATTGGCTAGAAATTTGGGTCTTAAAGTAAAACGACTTGTGGAAATCACTATATATGATGTCGACTAATGCAAATAATTAACCCTTGATACTTTGTCTTTTGCCATGCATATCCAATTTGACCATTCTGCTGTATCTATACTATACCTATGTGCTTTATATTTTATGTTTCTAATGTTGTAATTGAAATGCTCTCCTCCCTACTGTAATTTCTTATTGGGTTGTCTCGGGTTGGTTCTTGGTTTCCCCTTTATTGGCGATTGGATTTAATAACTTTATTAAACGTGCACAACATAATGCTTAATAAAGGCTATCTGCGAATAAGGGCTGTGGACTCAATTAATTGCATTGAGGTGTGCACAGTACAGGAGTTTGTCTATCACATCAAATCCACTCCCACTGTAGTTGTGCACTATAGATGTGTATTTGTAAATGTAGCCACACAGCTATATCGTGTATCTCATCTCATATCTCATGTTCAAGATATAAATGTCTAGCCTAAATGGCCATGCTATACAACAAAGACCTCTATACCATACCACAACAGCTTATACCAAGTTTACGTTTTATTGGCTTGTGCATATAACAACACGGTAGTTGTGTCTAAAACGGAACCACCTTTGAGTTTACCTGTATTTGATGCAAGATTGCATTTGTGTGTTGAAAGAAATGGACTTCTGATGCAATAGTTCTAATAATATTGATAGTATTACTATATTTGGTCCTCACTCTCTGGACTGCTAATACTTAAGCCAAACTTTATCTCGACTTTGTAAAACATTTCACTACGTAGTGCAAGAGTGCAACTCATTGCTGCTAACGTAAGAAATTGTGTAATAGGATTCAACGATATGATTCATATATGGAAGTAGGTACACGAAAGGTTGTTCAGCAGTTTGTCTGTTTCACATAGAAGAAGCAGAACCTCAGGAATATTAATAATAAAGGTCATGGAATGCCCAATTATAATTACTAGTTGATACATTATGCATAAGTTACCTATACGCACTCAATGGAAAAGTCGCAAGTCGGCATTTATCCATGAACGTATTACCAGAAGCGAACAAAAAGTGTCCTTGCTGTTCATAAGTTGCTTGTTATCAACTTTGCGAACTCTTCCATCCAACTACCTTCCACCACAGTATACCACTCTATATTGTACTTCTTATTGAGTAATATCATTCACATCACAAAAATCACCCCAACATTATGTGTTCTCATATAATTATACTTAGGATGTAACAATTTCCAACTTTGGGTTCCAAATGAGTAATAAGTAGCTCCTTGCTATTTGCAACTTCCTTTAGTATTGAGGTCTTATAAGATTCATAAGGCAGTTGTCTACAGATACACTTGTACATGTCAGTTTTGTATGAAGTCACTATGGCTGTAACTCAAGGGTATCAAGAAGAGATTTCTTACCTTTGGATGAAAGTTGTCACTCATGGGAGGTGTAGACGGCGGTGACAGGAGAGACAAGTCTAAAGCCATCTCCGAAGCACATTTAATTTGTCTGCAAATAAATTTCTTCATATTTGTTGTGTATGTGTAGTAGATTCGTAAAACAAAATCACTGTTTTCTACAAATACTCATTGAACTTTTCTGTCTGTTTGATACAAATCTCTTTGCTCAAATCCAAAACTGCTCCTTTACAGAAAATCCCTTTCGATTGTTTGTTAAAGAAAATGTTAAAACGACGAGAGTAGATCTGTCACTCTGTCAACTCATGTAGCCAAGAATATTATAGTCTCCGTTATTTACGCTGATATTTCTCTGTGTTCAACTGGATTTTGACGTATAAGTTGGAATTGAGATAGTAGTAGGTATGTTATCTCTGTATTATAGCTTTGGTGGTGAGTTATTTTATCCAAGTAGTAGTGTAGTAGGTGTGTGTGGACGAACCAGGCACTGATTTGATACTGGATGATTTCAGCGTTAACATGGGACATGAAAACTTTGTGTTTAACGAGTAGGAGATGTACATGTAGCAGTATAGTACAGCGAGTGTGGGATGTACAGTGTACGTATAGGTATGTATTTATAAATAAAACAAGGAGGTTGGCTAAAACAAGGTTTGGCACAGCAAATGTTTCTGTGTGATGTAGTTTGACGATGCAAATTGGGTGAATGGTCAAGATCGGATTCTCACATTGCTCTTGGATGTCACTTGGTAGTTGGTTTGTTTGGTGGTGTGAGTTGTATGATTGTGTGTGTAACTCTCCTGCAGTAAATCGTAAAACTCTACGTTTAGAGTTTAGACTGTGTTCTAATTGAACATGGAATAGGAGTGTTTGTATTTGTATGTGAGTTGTGTTTGTGTTGTGAAGGAGAGAACAGAGCACAAGAAGAGACAAGTGAGATAGTGGTTTGGTTTGTCTGTGTGTGTGTGTAGCTGGAGGAATAATAAGGCAGGAGTTCAATTGGCGGTCGGGAGCGAGAGAGAGATGAGACCAATGAAAACCGTGGGTGCGGTTCTTGCACCCAATCCTTTCCAACTGTTCACGTGCACACTTCATGATCACCGCATGAACACCGCGTGCACACTGCATGAATGATCATTCATTCACAACACCATGCCATGACTTCTATGTAGTGCACTCTCTGCACACCAAACAGCTCTATATACCACTTATACAAGTCACACAGTTTCGTATACGTCATGGGCATATTTTATGAACATTTGCTCGTCCATGTCTATAACATAACAAATATGAACAAATACAAACACAACATACGCATACCTATACACTCTATCTGTATCTATACCTTCCCTTCTCTCATATTATTCCTTCCTATCCTGTCCCACACAAAACACAAAGCTTTTTTATCATTTTTTACTCACTTAACCCTTTAGCAACCCAAACAACCAAACCAACGTACAACACACCTACGTAGGCATCCTATTGTTATTCCTCTACTTTGTACTTTGCCCTCTCGTCGCTTCTACGTTACAATACAATCATATCCACATTTTACATACATTCGTCTCCACTCATCCAGCCTCAGCCTCCGACTCATATTCACAACTGTTACTAATGCAACCATCAGCTATAAGTCAAAACCAAGTCACCGCTATATGCTATGCAAACTAGCAACTTGTAATGTACATACACAATGTCTTACATTGTTGCTTAAATTTATTTGAAATATCATGTATCCAACAAATGCTATACAGAATGCTGGCTGTAGAGGCTATAGTAATTAATATTATTAGTTATTAAAGTTATTTTCTATATGTACTAGTATACTAAAAGTGCCTGAAAATTAAGGAAAAGAAACCAGGTTTAAATAGTATACTAAAAGGTAAAGGAACCTTACTAATTAAGCTAATTTATTTTGTCTAATCAAAATTAGTAATTCGCATAAACGTATAATATATAAAATATTCTATATACTAAACTTAAATTTAGGTACATAATAAAATAATAATATGTAGTTATTGTTGGGTTAGTAAATATAGAAAACCACCAGTTAGAGTTATTAAGTACAACTGAATGTGAGGAAGGTAGGTAGTATGTATATATTGTATTACAAATACTAATTAGTAATAACCGTATTTAATTGAAATACCTAATTAAAAAGTATTTGTGTAAATTGTGTTCTCTGTAAAAGAGTATAATATTCTCGTGGCTCATGTGATGTCGTATAGATGTAGTCATGTAGTATGTTATTGAACAAAAAATATTTATAATCCTTAAGGAGTCCTTCATTGTTCTAAGTGTATGAAAAATCTTTAATCGCATTTTGTACTACGTCTACTTAACATTTGCATTAATCATAAAATTAAAGCATAAGAATTACTGAAGGATAATAATAAAGGATTTAAACAATAAAGGCTCTTGTTTATACTATTAGGAAATGAACACATGTATTATAGTATACATAATAATGGTACATGACATGCACTCTTACCCATACACCTTTTCCTGCAGTTTTTTTGTATTAAACGTAAATAATACTTTCATAATTGAGCAAACACGGATAGTTTTTCTAATTAGCAGTTTATTGTTGGTAAATAATTCAAAAAATATTTAACGATAAGAGAGTAAAAAGTGGTAAAAAGAGTACATATCTAATAAAATTTATACTACAGAGGAAAAGCCTTGGCATTTCTGTGATCTGATTTTAATGTATTGTAACATAGTAAATAACTATCTATCAATTTGATAGGAGCTGCAATTTGCAATCTTAATTAAGTTGTATTGAAAAGGTAAATAATTGGGTATATCTGACATTTGTCCATTCATAGACAAGTCTTTTTAGGGTTTGCGTTTGGGATCAGAGTATACAATGAAATAATTGTAGCAACTGTTGTATAATACTGCTCCATGAAATTAAAACTTTCAGTTAAACTTTCTTTTTACAGAATTATAATTATATTAGGTACTTTAGTGTAATAATGAATTAGTTTTAAGTTTTTAATACAATACACATTGATATATGAGACGCACATACATTTTCTTCATTGGGATTACATTGTTAAGTAAAAAAGGCTATGCATAAAAATGTAGTAGCCAGCAGAATGATTCAGTATATTATTAATTAGGTATACCTATAACCTAATTAAGAGGTTAAAACTTTGGTTTTTAGAAATTAATTAATCATTAATCATTAAATAATATGACAATCATCATAGTGGGTTCATTTTGGAGGATATAACTGATAAATTAGTGACTTGCTTAGGTATATAGATACATATGTACCTATTCATTTTTTATATATTTAAAACGGGTACTTTTCTAGCTAATAAAGCTACTTTTCACTGTTTTCATTGTCAAGTGTCATTATGGAAGCTTTGTTTTTTCCCCCGAATTTTCTCCTTCTAGAGCTTTACTTGTTTACAACTTGTTTTTAACACTGTCACTTATAGTAATAACGGTAGATGATTATTTGTGCGATTTAAAATATGAAAGTAGAGGGATTTCGTTTTCACCACGAACGTAGCCTCAAAAGTTTGGAGTTTGAAGAAGGAAAATTGAAGGTTTGAATTG
>JAQFYB010001123.1:0-36718 GCA_034694085.1 Pogonognathellus longicornis
GGTACTGCAGGTATTGCATTGTAATCTCTTTGGATAGGGTTCCTCAAGCGTATGGTTTTTCAATCTTCACAATTGAATTGTTGTTACTTATTGGTATAATAATGATTGTTTTGCATACAAATACAATCTGCCTTTTAATAATGTTATTTGACAAATTACAGCCCTTGCTGAACTACTGCACTTATTATTTATTTACTTTAATTTGAGTTTTTTTTCTTTTTCTGTACAAACATTAACTGTGGTTTTCTTGTAAATAAATGCAGTCCAACTGTATTTTTCGCAATTCAATTTGCTAAAAAGTAACGCTGCACTGAATGCACACTGCTTTTGTCCTATATTCTACAGTATAACAATATAAACACTAATACTAAACCTAAGTAAACCGATTTGTTTTGAACGTCAGGATTGCATTGAATTGAGAAAAGTTTGTCGTAGCAATTGTGTAGCAGTGTACAAAGTGTACATCTAATAATGAAAGTAGGTCTATAAATACTGCGTAAGGGAATATATCACCGTACGACATTTATTTGTCGTCTGTCCTGGTTGTTAAAGATTCATACTTTTCTTTGTGTGCATTTCCCCCGTTCTATTCATTCATACAGCACTGTGGCATTATCGGCCGTTGAGCGAGTAGTAAATGGTTTAGACCCTCTAAATATTTTGTATGTACTTTGATCTCGTTTCAGCCAATCCATTTTATACAGTGATCCAATCCAATTATGTGCGATTACAAAAGTGGAAAAATAATAATAAAAAGACAGTAGGAATGCGAATGGTGTACTACAATACTTTGCTATTGTGCCCACTCTCTCTTTGCTCATATATAGTGAAAGAAAGCGGACCAGGACAATTATTATAGACAGCTAACAATTGGAGAGAAGAATAAATATAAAGTCTGCGTGAATAGGAGAGCGAGAGGCTTTAGTTTCGCCCGTAGTAACAATATAATAATATATGACGAGAGAAAGAAAGATATCAGGGATGGAAATAAATGTGAATCAGGGCATAATGCACTACGAGCAGAGATACTTACAGTTTGGCTATAAATGTACAATAGTGATTGGAATGAATAGTAGCGAAACGACGGGATGTGACATGGGAAACGAAATCGGAGCAAAAACGGTTTCACTCTAAAGAAAGCTATAATGGCATGCAGTTCCATGAAAACGACGAATAGCCCTGCATATACCACTCTGTTATACACTCCTCTCCCAATCCCCATCCTCATTCATGACTTTCACTAATATATTTAGAAGGAAAGTTGGAAAATGTCAAATCAAGCTATGTGCAATACGAGTAACACCAATAATAGTTTTATTTGGCTTCATGTGTCCATTCTATTGCTCCATATACACACACATATACATATATTCACATTCACATACAAAGTCATGCAATCTGAATGTGAATCCGTATCTCTTTCCCCAAACTGCTACCGCACCACACGGCCACACTCCTATCACTTTCCCCATCACTACAGATCTTATCCATTGAATTCATCCATCCATCTCATCTAAAAAAAGCCACCTACACAACTACACTCTTTTCCTAAACTACAAAAATCAAACCTACAGATCGAGACAAGACTACTTCTATTGAATGGCAAATACTATTATATTATACACATACTCCTGTACTCCTGTATGCTACAATGTATTGATAGTATTCTGCACTATATATAGGCTGAGATACTAGAGCGAAGAACATTTAGCAAAAGGAGTGTTTAGCCTGGTTGTTGGAATGGAGTGGTTTTTGGTTGTTCTATGTATTTTTGTCGGAGCAGGAGTTGGAGAATGTTGGTAAGTAGCAATGTAGCAGAAAGACGTGGTGGTGGTAGAAGTAATAGACAGTAACTTCCTTTAGATATAGGGCAAACTCCGAAGTGAATTGAAAGGAAGACAGAGACAGAGTGAGTGTAAGTGTGTAGCATGTATCGTGTGCATTGTAGACGTCTGTAAGTGCAAACAAACCCGAGGAGGATTCATACCGTAGGCGAAGAAGCGTGTAGTGAGTTGAATTCTGTGTGTAGTTTTGGGAGAGAGTGGAAAGAAAGAAGAAGAAGTTCACTTCGCCAACATTTCAGTTTCAAAGTCATTCAAGTGTAGTCTTTTTCTCTGCAATGAAGAATCCGCGCCTTTGCAGCCAGTTTACTTTCTGGGCACAGATTTCACCCTCTGATAAAGATCCCGAAAGGGACAATTTCCGAGGCAGGCAATGTGCAAAGCACTAAGCACAAAGAGATGATTCCCATGGCCATGGTTTATACGAAAGCGTTCGTTTGTAAGTAATCTGTGTATGTTTCTCATTCATTCATTGGTATATCCTGTCGTCCCAACTTCCAAGGATACACGAGTTTTGCTATAGCCATGCTCTACAATGCATTGTGTGTGTCTCTGTGTGTGCAATACATGTACATAAGAGAACTATCTAATGTCAGGAAAATAAAACATCGCCCAAGAGTTCACATTTCTTTTAGCCAACCAAGATAAAGTTGCAACACCATTTATTGCTTTGTGTAATATATCCAATGTATACTATCAAAAACCTTTTCCTCTTGATAAATTGATCCACACACAAATTGTGGAGAGATTTATAGGTATCTATAGAGGTAATATGTTAATTACCAATGCTTCGCATCATAGAATTGTGACAAAGGAAATACTCTAGAATTAAGGCTTTGTTTATGTTAATTATCCGGAAAATACGCTTTTTCAGTCAATAGAATATTACTTTACTGTATGATTACTGTACGATGTAGTCATGCTATATGGTTTTTCTTTTTGCCAATTAGACTCATTGGGTTTTGCAAACCAAATACTTACCTACAGATTTTTCTTGTCAATGTATATCTTTAATTTGTAAGCTGTGTGACATAATAATTGTTTTCGGCTTGTAGCCAAACTGTTTTCAACAGAAGGTACTTGTACATAACAACATTTATTTGTCATCACAACCATAGCATGGAAATTCTATATTATTATCACCTCCAAAAGATATTAACGATATTTGTAACAATTTTTCTCATTCATCAAAAATGACATTCATTTATAATACTTCACTCTAAAAACTCATGAAATCAAAACAACCTAATTGTGCATGTTGATTTAAACCAAAATAACACATACGTATTATTGAAATTATTAATTGCTCTGCTGTTAGTACTGCAAGGGATTTAAGATTTAAAAAGAGTGATATATTTGAGGAAGCATGAGAGAAGGACGAAATGAGAAAGTCTCGTTAGATTCAGGTTAGTTTTTGATGTATGTAGAATAAGGTTGGAGTAATGTGTATGGTTGAAAGAGAGTGATGAGACAAGATATTACAGGAAGACATGAGACTGACACAAAGCTGTCTTGACGATTGATTTTAGCAGAAACAGAGAGAGAGATGCAATTTTGCTTGTGCTTCACTTGACAGATTGACTGTATCACAAGATTAGCAAGTCCAATTGAAATCAGACGACACACACAACGGCTATATAGTTTCAATAGATTTGCATGTAGAGAGACTGAAGGAGAAAAGTTTAAAAGCTTTTTCATAGCGTTACGTGGTTAAAGATGTTTTCATGCCGTGTGTGTTATTTGCTGTTCTGTCGGCTGTCGCCGGTTCGAGAGAAATATTCACAGTTCGGTGTCTAGCGTCACACCGTCAGCGATGCATACTACACTAATGTTTCCTACTGGGTTATTACCCAACTAACTACATTTATTATACACATTTACACTCTGCTCCATTCCCTACACCCGGTCAACATTTTAGATGTAATTATGCAGCCAGTCAACATTGAATCCAGTAGTAGTCAATAGAATACTATGTTACTACAATAACAACAACTCTACTCCTGCCTTGTACATCCAACATAAACTAAAAGTCAAGTCGACCTGGTATGAACAAACAAAATTAGAGAGGATATTCTTCATCCAACTACACTCAAAACCAAGAAAACTCATTCTGTATAATTTCTATTATACGACTGCTGTGTCTCTTAACCGATCCCACTGTTTGCAAAGAAAAATAACACAGGAATTAGCAACATTCCACCAGGGACGCTTCAATAACAACGACACACATAAAAAGACAATGTTTTTAAAATGTATGCATTTCTTAAAACATTGCATGCCCCCAGCATTAGGCCAAACTCCGAGCTTCAAGCCTAAGTTTAAATCAAAGTTCTTATCATTAACATTAACTTGAGAAATTAGAGCCAGAAGTGAAAGGAATTAAACAACGCATTTTGACTAGCAGGAAATTATTTCATACGCAAAAGTATAAGTCATGCACCATGTAAATACTTTGCTGCCAATATATTGAATTGTTTCAAATATTAAGAGGAGGTAATTTTCTGTTGTTGTTAATGTGTGCGACAGAATCACAATAAATTTGGCATGGTGTAATGTAGTTTGTGATTAAAAAGTTGTAAAAAAGCTGTGAGGAAAAAGTGGGGAAAGCTGAAGATGTGTGAAGATTAGAAAAATGTGTTGCCCAGCATGTACTGAAAGACCCCTTGGGTTACATAAGTATATAAAGACAAGACAAGAAATTACAGAAAGAACTAAATAGTTAGTGACTGGTTGTAGACTGGAGGAAAGGAAGTTAACTGAAGGCAGGCAATGGGCCAAGAATGCCAATACCACTCATGAGAAAACAACGCTTTGCTGCAGCATGCCAAACTCATTTCCACTTCCACCGAAGGGAAATGTTGTGTTCTCGACGAAGAGTATGCAAAAGTATCTTGTATTAGCACAGTCTTATTTTCCATCTGTGAATTGGACGCAGGAATGGGAGATGTGTTTTCAGTAATGTAACGCACTCACTAACTCACGACGACTCACCTCCCACTTTTTCTCGATACTATTTCTCTTTTTTCATTTATTCCATGCATCCAATATACGTTCCAACATACACAAGTATACATTACGTACTCGTACGACTCTACTTTTAATAACAAATAATATTATTCTTTAAAGGAAATAAGTCGTGAAAACATTATACCTACCTACGCTTTTCTCACACAGTGATGTACCTATTTCAATTCTATCAACTACTGTACAACTGCAGTGTCATATGTATAGAAACACAATCAATCCTTGCAAAATGGACATAACAAGAACAATAGTAAATAGGAGCTAAATGTTTTCTCGGTGGTCCTTCGCATGTGGTCGTCATACTGCATGCATAATGTCCACTGTATCAATGAAAGATTGATAAAGGTAGAAATTAGCAATATGTTCAAACGGTGACAAGTTGGACAAGGAATATACACTTTGAGTTTCTATCAAAAACGGTTGTTGAGTTATTGTGTACACACAGTACACAGACACAAACAGACGGACGGACAGACTCGACGTTCCTATGCACAATGACTTAATTCACTGTATTAATATCATATTTATTGTGATCTTGCACCTAATTTGCATTGTTTAGGTTACATTCCTACACAAAAAGGAAATCAGCATCTGTAATTCTCAAGGGAATACTGAACGCATCCTAGTAAATTGCTTACATGGATGGAGCAACTTTTTACACTTGAATATTTTTACAACTTTTGGTTGCACTACATGATATCCACACGCACAGTTTAACTCGAACATAAAACTACTGAGAATTTTTCTAACGATGAAAACATTGTTGTCTGAACAAAAATATTACACTTTTAATAGTAAAGCTATATAATTAATAGTGAGATTCTTGATGCAGTCAATGTGTATAGAAAAAGAAGTCATTCATATTGATATATTATATCGTCGTCTACCTGCGATTTTAGCGTATATGATTCCTTGCCCTAATATGATTTTAGTGTATGTGACCAACTGGCCCAATATAATTTTAAAGTTTGCTGCGTGTATTTTGTAACATAAAATCATATTTGGCTAGTTAGTCACATACGTTAAAATCATAGGTAGATATGATATGAATTATTATAATTATCTATTTATGTTAGTAAAATCTTTCGGCTTTGATGGTTTAAAGGCATAATTGCTTTGCACTTTATAATATTAATAGAAATCAGAGTGTAATCAGTTTATAAGGTTGTAAATTTTTTACAGTGTAATCAGGAATGAACTTTAGTGCAAAACATTGGTTAAAATAAACGAAAAACTGAGTAAGATAATGTATTTCATATTTGGATAAAAGTTTGAAATAGTTTTCAAAACTCTTCAAAAAAGAGACTTTTATAATTTGTAGAAAATCCTGTAGAAAGTCATTTTTCAAGAAGACCAATGTAGGAACAATCAGAGAGTTAATTACTAACGATTTATTGTGTACTGCTGGTACTTTCATAATTTTATTAGCAGTACCTTGTGGCATTTTCTTTGTCTATCTACCTCTGTTTTAGCAGATGCAGTCTCTGCTAGATGGCAGAAAAAATTCATTTGCTGCAGTATGCCGCAGATGATTCAGATTTATTTTTGCAGGTAAAAAGTTCTTTAAAACGTTTTTAATTCTAAAGAGTGTTGTAAAAGACTTCTTATAGTTGAATTGACTTTCTAAATAAAACTGAATCTTACTACACTATATATCTCTCTCTACTTTTCAACATTTACAGATTCTGCTTACATTTACTTGACCTTCAAGTTTACGTTCTCATCTTTCTTCTTCTTCACTACACATAAACACCTTGTGTGAACTGATCAATTATACACACAACAATGTAATATATATTATTAAATTCAGTATTGGTGTGTGTGGAACTATGAGTACAATGCCTGCACATAACAAAACATGAATATATAAATGACTAAATAAGCATTATTACAAATAGTTTCTTCCTAGAGGAAGAAACTAATTTGTATACAGAGCTGTATTACAAATTTAATGCCTTTTGAGCTATTCATTATTATTTTGATGTGTATGACATAGTATTGGTATATGCAGTAAAAGCTAAACTAGTGAAAAATACTGTAAATCTTATTTCATAGGTGCCTATATATTACTAGACGTAATATAACGAAAGACCATAAAAACACGGATTTCCTTTATTTTCGGATGTCACCGAATAGCATAATGTGTAATATAGCAGTACTCGTTCAAAATAATTAGAAAAATGTGGAAAATAATGAATGGTTGCTTCGGTTACTTCATACGACTGCAAAAAATTGTCTCGGTTTTGATTTTCTAAAGATTAAAGGCCTATTAGGGAGCCTGGTCTTTTTACATAATACACTGTATGTGTTACACATCATACGTACAACGAGAAACTCTAAATACATATTATGTGTGTGCTTGGTCTACTAGGTGGTGTAAAAAAGGTAATAGTAAGTTATTTTCTTCATACAACTGTAGTAGTAACGTTAGTAAAGTTGCAGAGTTACTACTAATGGTTAGAGTAACCTAGAATAATGCCCGTAAATCCGCTTAAGTTCTCTTTGTGTATAAGTTCTAATATTTCTACTTTTCTGATAAATTCAACTTGGAAAATGAAAACTCGATTTTATCTGTTTACATTACTTTTTCTGCATGAGAGATTTTGCCTTTTAAAATTGGGGATTTCATCCTATTCCAAAAAGTACATCTTCTCACAATTAATAACTTCACACAAAGAAACTTCGGGTATATAACAACACTGAGCCATATATCTGTATATTACATTACAGCAAGACGAGTGTAGCTGATGTTAATACCCTTGTATTATTAGTAGGTTTATGTTAAGGATATTTGGTATCATTGGTGGCTAATAATATTCTTCATTTGAAAACAGTATGTAGCAGTGGAGCATTAGAGTGAATCATAAAAGAGTTGTAATAGAGATGAGAGTAGGGTGACATTATTATTGTACATTATACAGATTACATGACCTATTACTTTGAGTTGTGCACTACAACCAAATACATACAATGACACAAACTAGTCAACCCACACACACAATACACGCTAATGAATGGATTACATTATTTGCTGTGCATGTGTCTAATAATGTATTATTACGTTAGTGTGTATTTATACTGAACTATTTTGGTACAGAATAGAGCTGTCAACGGTTAACCGGAACTGGGCCGAGACCAAGTCGGGATCGGTTCGACTCCTAAATTTTATTCTCCAACCGGTTCCTGCTTGTGCACAGTTTTTAAACTTTAGTTTCTGGTTCGGTTCCTTTGTTTTATTTTGACTTCCATTCATGCAGATATACTATTAGACTACAGACTATCGAGTATGTGATTGCATATGTATCATAACCAATTTTTTATATAGTGAAAGGAAATCCATCTAACAATATCCTATCAAACTTCCTAACCCAATTTTAAATTTTCAAATGCTTGTTTGGTTCCTGTTTGGCTATATGCTAAATGGTTTCAGGGCAGGTAAGCAAATTTGTCTAATGACCGGTTCGGTTTATAAAATAAATGGCCCCGATTCTTGAAATTCTTAAAATTTGACTGCTCTATATTACTGATCTATATGATCATCAAAGAGTAAAACTTTCAGTAAGGAACGATTTTTTTCAGCTTGTCTCTCATATGACATTAAGTAAAAAACAGCGTGTTAGATAGAAGTAGTCTACATACATTTTTTCGGCAAAAATGCTCAAAAATTCTTTTCGCCATCATTTTTTAAGGCTCTTTGGGGCAATCTAGCAATATCACTACCACTGCCAATGACCAATATCAATTTTAGCTTTTCAATGGCCGGTTCGGTTCCTGGTCGGACATAAACTACAAAGAATGAATATACATAAGAAACTCGCCGAAAAAAGGCGGTTTCGAAAAGCAGGAATACTATGCGGGGGCACCGCTTTTTTCGTGTTAATCTTTCATTGTTGACCTAGTTAATTCTTGATTTGGGAAAGCTATAAATGTAAACAGGTCCAAAAAATTTGGACCGGAAGTGTAAGCCGTGGTGAAAGCAGTTTCCAAATTTGAATCATGTCCTAGACAGATCATAAAACTCTTAACGCTTTAAAATATGACTATCAACCACCTGTCTGTGCTTAATACTTTTTATATCACATGAAATTGGGAGGCATGCTAAGCTCATTAGTCTAAAAGCTCGTTTCAAACGATGCCTTCCGATTAGGAGAAAATAGGATATTATATTTTATTAAAGTGGAGCAAAAAGCTGTATGAAGGAAACCACTACCCCAAAATTCCAAAAAAGGGTCATGTTCCTTTACCTTAAAGTAAAGTGCCCACAAACGCCAAGACTAATTGACAGAATAATCTACAGTTCTTAAAACTCTTACTTGATGGTCCCGCAATAAAGAACTTAAAAAATCACCAAACAGTCTACTCTAACCCTGCCTGAATGCAACTGACATGCCTTATGTTTCACCCCTTATTATATTCAAATAAAATGTACAGATGGGGAATTTCAGTCACATTGATAAAGTACTATTTTGAGAACACCTTTATTAACTTCCCCATTGACTTTTATTACTTTGCCTATTTAAAACAGCAACTTTTACATAGAAGGTGTACAACAAGTAAAGGTGTCTGGAATGCAGAAAAATAAGAGTGGAAGAATATTCACTTGTATTGCAGCATGGATATTTACTTCATTTAAGTGTCGTATATGATTTTGAAGCTCTCATGGATCATTTTAGTAGTACTAAAGGTATACATTATCTCAGCTTGGGTAGATATATTATCAATCGAAAGTGAGTTTCTCTTGTACATTCATCCTTTGTAAATAGTACGCAGTATAACAACACCTACTAGTAATACTGGATTAAAAATGAGTTGTAAATTGTCAACTAAAATGAGGCTATAGAGAGGGTCACGTTCTAGTGGTTTATTGCTCTTGAAACAGAGAGTAGCTATTTAAATTGCATTTAAAAATAATAACACCAAAGCTAATTTCTTGACTCGTCAGCAAGGATTGAACTGTGTATGTGAGTCATCTTTGCGTTACAACTATTGACATTTTTAGGGATGTTTATTTTGTCGCATAGCTACATGGAGTAAGTAGGAGTGATGACTGACGCAGGTATATCCCACTCAAGAATAGGAGTCTGTTTAGCAAAATAGATATTTGTAGAACAATGTCTACTAATTCTGAGCTGGTGGAACAACACACAGATTTCCAAACAGACTTTCTCAATATAAATAGTAACATTAAACTTTAAAGCATTTGTAGTACGATACGCCTTTGTAGGACATAGACACATGGCCATGCACGAATAGTCAGTTGTTGGTAGGCAGGCAGGTCCTGTCAACAACATTGAAATCCTCCTGACTATACAAACGCAATATATGTTTTGCAAAAACAGTATTAACTGCAACATGAAATAAATACATGTCCTCAGTCCTGTATAATGAGAATAATGACTGCGTCCTGAATCTCTGTCCCTAGTAACTTATTACTTTCTCAGTTTTAAAAGCATGGCATTATTTCCTGGCTTTATTTCATGTATGTATGTAGGCAACACACGCCTTGCATTATTACATTTTAGATTACAATCCTAAGACATAGATAACATTTTGTTTTTTGTTGTTACAGTTCAGTTATTCAGTTTACATCGGATCAGACACTCTTACAGATTATGTCATGTCGCTAGTATCGTCATTGTTTGCAAATAACCATACAAATTGAATAAACATTCATCAATACCTAGTTGTGATTGTTTTCCCTACAAATAAAGTTTTATTTTGTCATGCATCCTTTTAGGTGATATTCATGACTCATTATTATCCTTAAGCTTCAGATTTGTATACACTCCATTCTACTAATAAGGCTATTACTAAGAATAATAAATTGTAATGTTTTGCATATTTTAACATTTTTCTACACTAAATATAATGTGTCTTCATGATATATGTAATGTATGTGTACTACAAGTATATGTCAGCTATTATTCTTTCGAGTAATACAAATGGTGAGAGCAATTAAATAGTTAATTTTATTAAATTTAATACTAGCGTGTATGCCAACACTAATTTGTCTCATATTTTCATACTACTAATTAAAATGATAATCTATTAAGTGCTGACGCAGATATTAACGTTCCAGAAAAGCTTGCAAGGTTTTCATTCGTTTTGTGAGTGTATACCTATTGATCATTAGAGAATCTAATTAACACTTCATTACAACAGAGAGCTAATTTTAATTTTTAAACCTATACAACAAAATTAAAATGCATATATACTACATTGTGCGTACCTATACAGCTTCTTTTTTCAACTGCTACTTTTGGATAACGTGGTTATATTCTAATTAGTATTTTTTTGTGCGTATATTTTTGCATACTAACTTAGAGAAAAGATGTTTTCAATTATTTTTTTCATTTCTCCGCCCACCATGTAACGAAGTAAGTAAAATCTGTCTCTAGTATATATCTCTACTATATGAATGGATTTTTTCCGTTAGCCGTGGTATACATGGAAATACTAAGGGTGGGCATTTTGTACAGTAGGTACCCAGGAAACCAAAAAATTGTAATACTAAAGGGTTACTCTTTGGAAAATTGGTGGAGTCCGAATAGGGATTTGCCCAAGGGAGCCGAATGGGCATCTAAAGGGAAAGTACCAAAAATTTACCGAGGGTTTCCCTACAATATCGTTGTATGCATCCCGTGTATTTCCCGAGCGTGAAATGAAGGTTGCCCATGTAAGCATGTATATTAAAACCCTTTCCCACCATAAGTGGGTACAAATAATAATAATAGATTTTCAAACATTTTGTAAGTTCAAATAATTACAATTTATTATTACAATAATAGCTTATAATATGGTAACATCAATGCATTCAAATATTTTTTAATTGTCACTACATCTGTAAACTCTAATTCAATGTATATTAATAACATACATTTCTTTGAACAGACACCTCATTGGAGTTTAGGCTCGGTGTTAATCGCCTCGTTTTCCTTTTGTAGGAATCTAAAAATTTCAATAATATAAAATATTATGATAATGTCACTTTTTACCCATTCAACTTATCTGTGCTTCTATTATTTATTATTATAAAATTGAACGAAGTAAAATATACTTACCATAGTATTTTTAATTAAATCAAACCACGTAAGTAGGAACCAGTTAATAATGTACTGTGAATTGTAATATTGCTCCTGAAAACTATTTCAGTAACTATTTAACACTTGACTATGTTTTATTGAAGCACATTTAGCTTATGTCTATTATTTCCGTTAGTTTTATTTGAAATTGTGGCATCCAATCGTATCACTTTCTTAGGCATTCCAACTGTGTTAAATGCCTCGGGAATAACAAAATTTCCCTTCTGAGTTTGGCGAGATATAGTATAACGTTCGAAAGAAATTTCCCGAATATATACCTTAAGGGTAATTTGACTACAATAAAATGATTCTATGAAAGGCAATTTCCCTACGATTTTATTGCAGGAATATTGGTGTACATGCAATTTGTTTGCGTGATACTTATAAACAAAATTTTCCCAAGAGGTATCAAAATGGTTCCCTTCAATTTTTCCCTATGTTAAAATTTCCCAAACGATACCCTAGCTTCCCAAGTAAAACCCTATGGAATCCCTATATCTGCGTTTCCTGGGTAATTCTTTTTATACGTGTGCCATGCATTATTCATGACAATAATGTGAAACAGCTAAACAAATGACTGGGTGCCAGTATTTATATAGGTATTCCGTAGATATCTGTACATACAATACAATTCATGTATATATTACTATTTCAGAGTTGATGACAACCTATATAGTTATGTGTTGTGTTATTGTAACATTGAAATTACACACGAGCTATACATTTTCCTTCTCATGTAATAATAACAATAACAATAGTAATAATAATAATAATGTGTAAAAGTTGTGTTAGAAACATAAAGAAGGCAAATGATTATATCCAGTGGAACATTACTCTAAGTAGTAGTGTAGAGATTACACATAAAAATACACTACACGTTAGCAAGAAAAATTCTAAATACATAATAATATGACTGTGCTATATAATGCATACGTAGAGTGCACTATAATGGGTTTGTAATATTGTATGTACGCTATATATTTATGTGTACTGCAAGGGCCAAATTTAACCTGCTTCTGAGGTTAAATATATACTTGGTCTATTCTGACTTTTGAATAAAGAAAGCGAGAGAGAGAGAGAGTGGAAGAGTGAGTGTGTGTCTTTTCTATTGTATTTAAATATAAACTGCATACGCCAAGTTGACAAATTGTCTGTGTCTGTTCACATTGAACCACACACACAACACACGAAACAACATCAACATCGAAACAATGTTCTCCGTCACAGCAGCAGTAGCACCGAGATTCTTTACGGCTCGACTTGCTCATGTTGTTAAATATCAAAATAAAAGGAGCGTCTTTTTAGAGCTAGCAATAACTTTTAATTTATTGCTCTGGAAATTACAAAGGCATTACATTTTATTTGCAATAACGACAATAAAATCCAACAATGTGGTTTTACTTATCTTTACGATACAAACTAGTCATTTTGAGACGAAAAGCTCTTCCCACCCAACAGTTACGTTATGCTCATGCTTTTGTTCACGGTGTCTTCATTTATTCGTCTGCATTTATTTTCCCCGTTCACTTGGATAAAATACTCTTTCCTCATGCTCGCATTGTGAATAGTAAATAAACAGGGTCATTAATGAATATCTAATGTTCTCTCAAGTATGAACTAAAACTAACACAATGAAAAAGAAAGAATAACATCATACCTAACACATTTCTTAAATATTCTATTCCTCTACATTCTTTTGCACCGATCTTAGGCAACAAACACTACTTTCTTCACAAAAAACATTGCGTTTCATTAACGACGAAACTGTAATCATATGTGCGCCAGAGAGGCATACTGAATGTAAGTACAAAGTGCTATAATCGTAATTTGTACGGAATGGAGTAGTCAATAGAACCATAATATTAGCATTTCACATTACAGCGTTTTTTCGTTTTCTAACTTTCTTCTTTGCTAACTTATTCCTTATTTTGTTCACATTAAGGCTAATGAGTTCAGTCCTTTCGATAATATCATCCGTTGGTCTTCTCGTAAAAATCCAATTTTCACATTCATTAAAGAAAATAGCCTTGAGACTTGAGACACACATGTAATCGTATTTGACCATGAGTTGCACGAAAAACAGAATGGGGAAAAGTTTGACTGCAGCGCAAATAATGTATGTCTTGTTTCGTAAACAAGTACTTACAACTGCATAACAACGGCTTGTAAATGTTTTCAGTGTACATTGTTGTGGCTGCGAAGATTAAACGATTCTAAACGCTGTGTGCCATTACGTTGAGAAATGTGCTGTTTATGTGTACTCTTGAGTGTATAAAGTTTTTGAGAAAGTGTCAACACTTTTTCAAGCTGATAGTTATTGTTATTACACATGTACAAGTAATTAAACAAATTATAACTACCTACGTATTTCTCTATTTGCATCCAAAGAAAAAGTAAAACAAAGTAATGTCGTAGATTGTGTGGGTGCGTCAAAATCATTGAACCCTTCTCCCTTTTAGCACCCAATCCCATGTCATAAGCCATTCGAAATACCAAACACTTTTAAATTGGTTTGACAACTAATTTACCATTGCATTGCTTTGAAGTTTTTACTGATTAACAAATTTCAACCTAATTGGCTGGTTATTTTTCGAAAAATTAATGGAATTTTCAAAAATTCGGAAAAAATTTAAATTTGTATGAAACTTAATTGATGTTCCAAGCATTGAATGTTGTAAAGTTAGTTTTCCAGAGAATTTTTTTTATTGGGGCAGTTTAAAATTCAAAGTCACGTTTTTTGGGTAAATCGCAATAAATCCCGCAGAATGCCCGCAATACTGGTGTTGGATTAAGA
Source organism: Pogonognathellus longicornis (assembly GCA_034694085.1). Taxonomy (NCBI): domain Eukaryota; kingdom Metazoa; phylum Arthropoda; class Collembola; order Entomobryomorpha; family Tomoceridae; genus Pogonognathellus; species Pogonognathellus longicornis. The sequence continues at coordinate 14,742 of JAQFYB010001123.1, forward strand.
CAAATTGGTTTAAAATCGCTTGAATTTTTGAATGGCATGCAGGTACCAAATGTGGGGGTTGATTAACAAATGGATACAATCATTTTGACAAGGATTCACTTAATAAAATGCATAGATAATTTTTATATGACCGAATGAATTTTTCAAAAAAAAATTATATAAAATTTTACTTAACTTACTAATGCATTTAGTATACGTACAATTAATGCATTAATTAGATTAGCACTTAGTTCTTAAAGGTTTGCAAAAGTAGGTATTTGAATTAATATTTGATTAAAACATAGAACAAGGATAAAAGCCTGATGACTCACCAATTTGTGAAAACAATGCAATTAAATTTTTAACCGGCCGTTAACGAGAAAAAGATGTGGCAGTAGAGTGTTGAACTTTAGTTTACAAGAAAATAACGAAGGTTCGTATGGTTTTTAAATGACATTACGCGATTGTTAGCAATGAGATTTACAGTTTAGAGATTATCATTAGTTTGTTTGTAGACACTTGCCTCTCGTGTAAGTAGCAATAGAAACTAATTGAAATGAATACAAATGACATGTATTTAGAATGCAGTAGCTAGCCTTAAGTAGATTGACCTATTTACCAGCAGTCGTTAAGGAACTTTAACTTTGTCTAATACTTTCACAGACTACTGCATACACTCACTATCGCCTCCTTTTACACCAGCATTTAAATTCACAGTAGATATGTGGAGAAAATTGTCGTTTGTGCGCTCCGGTAAAATGTGGGATAGGTATGCATTATGTTATGTACGTAACTTTTTCTTCATGCATTTTGCCTGAGGAAACTATGGATTTCAGTGCATTTTTACTCACACTGCATTCATACAGCAAAGACTATGCCTACCTTACACAACTGCGGAACTTACTTTGTAAGAATTTGTGCAGGGTATCACACTATCAGTCCAAGAGAATCTTTACAATGGCATTGTATTTGTTTCCATACAAATCCTTAGAAGTCCAAAATTGTCTAAATTGAGATTTATCTACGTAATAGTAATAAATGATGCTGTAGCCTGAAGGACTTTTACATTTGGGTGGCGGTGACTTGTTAACTCTTCTAAATCTAGCCGACACCAGCTTCTGAGAAACCTCACACCAGTTTTAACAAAGAAGCAGAATCTGCTATACTTTTGTCTTCTGATGAAACCGTTGCCTCAAGCAAGCAAATCTCCTACGAGACTTTTGTTCTATTTATTTTGTGATGCTAGATAAACGTAAAGCTATATTATATACGAGACTCAAAATAATATTTGCCTATACACTGGTCTATGCAATTAGAAATCATGAAAGGGTTCGAGGGTTTACATTTATATCTAAAATTAACTGTAGTAGTACCTTGAACCCTAGAATGGTATATAATACTCATAATACCAAAAATGTTACTTTAGCTTTTAATACTAGTATTATTTGGATCTACTATTAAGAATCATAGCCAAATTCCAAGTAGATACAATTTGGACATAAATTACATTAAAAATAAACTGTTTATTTTAAGATACCTAATAATAGTTTTTCCTAAATTAATTACATTAATGAAGCAAAAAATGTAATTTCAATGCTTCGTGTGTATTATACATATAAAGATATTCGTGGGACAACACTATATAAAGACAACGCAGGGAGTGAAGCCATAGTTTAGCCCAGTACGTAGTGTTAATGAAATAAAATACAATGATCAGTGATCACAAAAGACTGCGGCAAGATTACATTGATTAGGTTACAAGCTTATAGCCTTTATATTATGTCTGTAAAAACCTAACTGGATTTTTTGAGGTTTCTAGCATTCATGGCATCGATAACAGCAAATGTTGGTTTAGAATGTGTAAGTAGAACTCTAGTAGCTCAAGTAGTCTGATTTATAAAGAATTTCTCGAGAATAAAGCAGGAGTAAGGATTTAGTAAATCTGTGGAATGGCAGTGGTAAAATAAAAAAATATCTGATAAAGCCGACCAGAAGTGTATATAGAGTTGCTTTGGAAGTATTCATTTCGTTTGTGAATTTTTCAGTCTTGAAAAGAGACTGGATGAGCAAAGTATATTAGCATCCGCACTGAATAACTTTCTCCAATGAAAAGGATTTAAATAAGCGTAATAAAACATGGTTTTCCTATGTCAATAATCCTTCCGACTTCATTCATACTTCAGAGACTTACAAACAGATTCCAAGTACTACACAAAAGTGGTCTATTTAAAACATGATGGCCTTCCTTAACATAACATTATATAGCTTTCTTTCCAAATAAAGACTAGATATGTATCTACCTTGTAATAATATATCCAGTCAAAATCCTTGACTACGTTTACTGAATGCACTGTAAACTTTTGAAATAATACTGAATAAGTAGTAATACTACGGCTTTAAGGCTACTATACTACATAACACTAGTAATATTTACATACCTACTGGCACGGAAACCATTTTTAATATAAAACATAAAGACTCTCTCTGGCCCATTACTTACAAATGTACATTTCATTTTCTTAACGTATAATAAATTGCTGGCTATTTTTTGAAAGCAGCTATAGACTATTTCAGTATGCTTTTATATATCCAACTCGCAGGAAATATCAATTTTTAATTAATGCTCGCTTTTTAGTAAGACTTCAATTAAATCCTGCTAAACATACATATATCAAAGTAATATAGTCAAAAAATGTGTAATTTAAAAAATGTTAACCGAATTTATAAAGATTAGCACTTCATGTAGAATTATTATAACCTGAAGTAAAATTTGTAAAGAGAGTCAATCATAATTAGGTACAGGATTGTAGATATCTTGCAGGGAAAAATGCGAGCATAGATGGAATTCATGAGTGAGTGTATAAGAAATGTTTTGCACATTCCAAAGTGGATGGATAAAACATCGTGGTGTAAAAAATGGGGACGATAAAGAAGTTGACAGTGAGAAGTTGAGATGAGGACGATTGGAAAATATTGAATAGGCCACGAACTACTGAGAACGTGTCAATTTTGATATAAGGTATCCTTCTGATGTGTGATGTGATGTCATTTAATAAAATTTATCTCAGTGTAGAGAAAGTCAGCAAGTGTCAGGGTTTGGCATGTAATAAGTGTGTGTATCTGTATCCATACTACACTGGCACTTTCCACTAACCTACTATATCCGCTAAAAGCGCCACGTCCCCCACTACCAACACATTAGCTAACTGTCTCTGTAATATGTAGTGAGCAGTAGGGCTAATGTCTTCTATGCCAGTAATACGAACATAACTTGTAACATGTCGTAAAGTATGTGAGCCGATGTGTAATGTAAAGTGGAGTAGGAAGAGCAAAAGGGAAGGAGAGAGGTCAAGACAAAAAGAAGATGTGGCGCTAGGTTCATAACACCAAACCAACTGACGAAGAATTTTCTTTCCCAACATCAGTTCACTTGCAGTTCACTTTTTACACAGACTACTCCACTACTCGCCTGCTCCCACACACAAGTCCAGATGGGAGGATACATGGATTTAATATTATTATTATGTAACGTGCGGTCGAACACACTTTACTACTTTTCCATAGATGTAGTCAACTTCCTAGAATATTTTAACGCAGAGCGACGTGTGGGAAAAAATAAAATTGCCCATTGCTACACAATTTTTTATATGTCCCACTAAAACACAAGATAATAGACAGTTTCTATTGTATTGCTTTTGTCTTTGTGTAGATATATTTCCACTATACTATTTGTAGATACTATATATAAAAGATTTCCCATGGTACCTATGTGTATTGGAGAAACATGATGAAGAAATAGAAAAAAAACTGATAAGGAGGAAAATGATCCGCATCAGAATGCAAATTGCACGCAAGTTTGATTTTGTGCTTGTAGATATAGGAAATGTGTTATGTTGCATGGAAATTTATAACACACTAGTGTCCAGTGTCCAATAATAATCTGTTTGATGTAAACGCGTGACTGCTGCTATGTACAGTTACGTAATAATAATACATATACCCTAGTAAAATATAACAAAGGATTTTTTTGTTGTCAGCTAGGATTGGATAGGAAATGGGTTTGGTGAGACAGTTTTGAGTTGGTTATTGACAAGAACTATAAGAAATTTACGTCTTGGGTGTATTTAAAACAGCAGGGAAATAGGAAACGAGGATTTTTAATATTACTATGTGAGGGATCCATTGCGTCAACCGGCAGTAGGAGTGAGAAACATAACAAGAAGAGTGCCTCAATATATCACACTTGTTTACCATACTTAAACTACAGCCCAGAGAGCGACCAAAGGACTAGCACCACCATACTACTACTACTAAGTATTAGTAATACTAGTATTACTAATAATAGGGCTATAACTACTGCCATCCTGAACAGAGTTCGATATTTCCAGGGAAAAATACATTTTTCCCACTTTTTCCCACCCACTGGGAAAATTGGGAACAAGCGGGAAAAAAGGAATTATTGTGTACTATTCGGACATTTTTATTAAATTATTGAGTTCGCTACATAAAATAGATGTAGCGAAGGTAACAAAAACGTTAATTAAATATGTGAAATATAAAGAAAAATTACATATTATTCAAGTTGGTGTAAATTTCCCCTTTGACTGGGAAAAATGCATTTTTTTCCTGTGGGAAGGCGAACTCTGCTTCTGAACCGCCTTTCAAAAGGAAAGTTTAGGATATTGAGAGGTCCATATTTAAATTACTTTGTTTACTTTGTTAGTAATAATGTTAATTTAGTTGAATAGTATATTGTTAGTTCTAACTAATCCAAGTTATATTTTGCGTATGCATGTGTTAGCAGATGCAACCGAATTACAGCATTGCGTTCTGTTAGTTACTTGTCCGTCCACCAAGCTTTTTAGTGTCTTGGGTCTAGGGACGAACTATTAGAACTAATTTGTTTAAATCTGTTTGGGTAGTGCTGTTTGTGTGTAAGTTTAGTGTGTGTATGTATTTCCAGTGCTGACTGGAAATACTTACACATGAATTTCGTGTATCTTCAATGAATTTCGTCTTTGAGTATTCAGCATCATAATGTCTGATTGATTTTGTTTGCTGTATATTAAAGCTAGTAGTATTTTTGAATCATTGAAATTATGATTATTGGAAGCGACTACGTACATTTGATTTTGGTCATTTATCCTTTATTACCTGGAGGATTTCCGAACATTTTCTGGAGTAAAACTGTTAATATGGCGGCTATTACTATAACCGTTGCAAGCCAAACTGACGACTTTCCCAAACAGAATAAGAGTAATGCTTGTATATAGTAATCTGCGATATGGAAAAGAACCTTGGTTCCTCTTGCTCTCTACAAAAGTTTACTTGGGACGAAAGGAAATAACTTTGGCAGGTCATAAAACGGTTATCTTTCACTTGGCTCTCTTATTCTCATCACTTTCTAAATCTGGGAGTGTATAGGCGTGTGGAGCGTGTAGGGTTGGCTATAACTGGTAATGGATAGGTGCTCCGAGCACCACGCAGCTTACTTTTCTGTATTCCCTATAAAATAATAATATAATAATTTGGCTCTGCTGTGATTCCACTGTACTTTCCTCCGCTAAACTACTACAACCCAAAACGCTTCAAGTGCTTACTTACTTACCGCCATCATAAGTGCTCTCTACAGCATTATCATAAGCACTTAATCTTTTTTGCAGGAGCAGTGTTGATATCTGTAATATTTCCTACGTTGATACATGCATTCATGAACCTATAAACAGAATCAAGGCAGTTCGTATCCTATAAAATGCTAATGGGGATATTAAATACTAATTTACTAAACAAAGAATCTACTCGAACGCATAAACAACTCTTTCAAGGTTTTGTAAACACTTTCTGATTCTAATCATCACGTAAGGTCACATAGACATTTTCTAAAAACCTTCTTCTCCAGAGTGCTAGATTTCTCTTTGGCGCAATCCCATACTAATTTCAATGTTCTTTTCCAGAGGATCTGCACGTCCGCACATATAATGTAGAACGAGAAGGAGAGATTGTCGAGACAATATTTGTTTATGTTATCACTTTCAACATTATGAATTTATGAGTGCACTATATAAAAATTTGTAGGCCATGGAATTTACAACGCGTGTTTAATGTAGTTATTTACTTAAATTATGGCAATTAGTGTAAACTGATTTGGTCAAATCTCATTTTATTACTGGCAGATTTTTTCAAAGATTAACATAACGTTAGGGAAACGGGACAACCGAGATTGTAATGACAGAGTGATACTTACGTATATTGTAATATGAGAGGTAATTTTTACTTTACAGTAAAATTAAAGTTTTATATTTAAAAGAAAATTTGGACTTCTATAATGCTGGTACGAACATAGAGTAACATATTATTGTTGACAGTCTGAATTTTTGCAACTTTTTTGCCTAATATATATACAAATATATAGCATATGATAACATTATAATGCTTTCTTAATTAATACTTTGAACATTGAATGATCCAGATTTGTACCAAAAATATCTGGAAATAGTATGTCCTTGCGACCATAAAAACTCAAAAAGGTCAGCCGTCAGGCGGGATTCCCCCCGGATATGCCTCAGAAAGAATCTTTCTACATTCTGCCTGCGAACCTCTTATCGAAGTATCTACTGTATTTAGAACGGGTGTGAATAAATGGTTAGTTTTTATTTTTCTTTGGAACATATAATATTTCTTTCTACACCATTTACGATTTAACGTGCATGTATTCAAATTTGCTAATGTAGCAAAAATAGAATACCTATACGGGTTCAGTAAATTGAATAAAATGTTTCTCATTAATAAGTTTTGCTGTGGAAGAAAGCACGAAAGGAATTTCTTGTTATTCATTGAAAGCACCGTCATAGAAAGACAGTGAGAGTGAAACATTTGACTTTACGTGATAATCTTGTGTTTGACTTTACGAAAGACTACCTACTTCCTGTCAGAAACCCAATAGTAGTAGATAGTCATCTTGTACACTTGGGAGTATTGAGACAAGGCTCTTTGTAGCGAAAACGAAAATTACGTTTGGGGAAAAGATGCTGCTGGTTCTTGTGCGAGTGTTTTGGTTTGGTATGTAGAGCACAAAAGTCTTTGCTTTGCTGGCATATTGATTTGAAGAATAATCAAGGCAGTCATCACAGCAAAAACTAATGTTTTCATGATTACATGCAAATTTGAATGGTGCTGCCAAATTGAAGCCTTTGCTTGCTGCTCAATGATTTAGCATATTCATCAAGTTTTGTCATCACTGTCGCAGCCTTAGCCGTTTTGTTGTGTCTGTCACATAAAAGAGACTCTTGACTTGACTTGACTCTTGTTTGATTTCCACGGAAATATTTCTCACAGTCAGAAAAGGTGAGACATTGCAGATTTGACATGACTTGGGATTTGCTTAGAATACAGTCATTCGTTAACAGCAGAATGTAAATGACTACGGGCAGATGCATTCAGCACACTACTATATAGGTACTATGGGTAGCAGAATACACGTACAACACCACACACAAAACACACACACTAACCTACAATATATACACAGAGAACAATAACATGAACTCCGAGAACAGATTCTTACGACCGACTACCACCACAAGGGGAAATTGAATTTCATTCCGCAATATATCATATACATGTACACAGGCAAAATATGTGTACTGTGTGTATATGGGCATATTATATAGGGGTAGCACTAAATGTAAGTTAGTGAACCTGTTCTACAGATGCACTACACGGCTATGCGTATGGTGGTGCATGGTGGTGTGGTTTGCACTTAAGTTAAGGGCTATACACAGTGCAGAGCATTGTAATTGTAGGAAGTATAATCCGTGCTATATAAGAGCACTAATCGAATTTCAGTGTTAGATATGCCCCAGTGATTATTTTCCTGTGTTTCCAATGGACCTGATGAGTATGAATGCACTGTGTGTGCTATTCGTAGTCATGGAAGACTGTTAGAGCAAAAGTGTCATTTTTGGATTGACAGATATTAAAGAGTATCGTGTTTCGCTTTTATCGTGAAGGATTCATTGCGAATGTCGAAGAAGCTAACCTGCTACAACTACTACAAACAGGAAAAGGCTTTTACCATTTAAATATTACGGACAACTGGGATTTAGTACATAGATATCTCCAATTAGGATTTTCCTACTTTGACAGACATGTGACTGACTATTCATCATAGTTTCTGTCAAGACAATACATATAGGACAAAAATCCTTGGCCGTGTCAAAACTGCTGGTGTATGAGAAAGTGATCCAGGATGGATGTTGGTGTAGAAAGGATTCTATATAGATGTATAATATGAACATACACCAAAGATATGCCTACATTATGTTTATATAATACACAGTGATATATATTTACAGAAGTCTATATGTATACACACTGATATTTACGTATAATATAGTTCTCACAAAGTCTGATTGACTGAGCTGATGGTGCGGTTTTGTGGCTCGCCTGAATAGACACTCGTCGTCGTGTCGTATTACTTGTGTTTTAGTAGCATGGGTCAAAAGTCCCCACAGTTGTGGGTTAGGAACATTCAATGTTGTATGTAACTCATCAATTTAACGTGACAAGTGGCTTTCTTCGGTTTCTTTGAAATTGTGGCAAATCAAGTGGCGAAAATCCAATCAAAAAGTTCAGAGTGAATGCAATACATGTACGAAATATGAAAAACCATTCGATTATTTGAAACTACTTTTACATGACACAAAACCACTGCAAATTGACAAGACAATGTTTGAGAACAACCTGAGACAATATATAGCTACATTTTTAGAGTGCCTTCGTAGTAGGTACTTAACTTAATTGCTTCATACGTTTTGGTTTTACGTATGTAGTTTTAGTTTTACGCACTCAAATCGTAAATGTAAATGTATGATGAATTCTTAGTTTTGTTTGTAATACCTTAGCTCTGTACGTGCCTACTGAACACAGCGAATTTGCATTTGGTATGCATGTGGTAGGTATACACTTAACTAAAACCAAAGAACTATTATTTGTCAAACTAGAAATAAAACAAGAAACGACGATGAAAATTTATGTTCAAATAATAATGAATTCTTAATGGGAAAGACAAGGAAACATTGCATAACAATCTCTCCGTCGTCGTTGCAAGCAACAAACTGTTAATTATGGCCATGTTAGTCAGTTGCTGTAGTATTTATCAAGTCTATATAGGAATAAGAAATGAAATCCGTTGAGACAATGCTGCATCTCTAAGAACTTTGTACGTGCTTGTGTACAACCTCAAAATATTTGAGACAGTGTAGCTATTTGTACCTTCGAGAGAAGTTAAATATTTCTACAGCTTTAATACATTTAGCTGCTTTAGCAAGCATGAAGGTAGTACTGGTACTAGCCAACAGTACTTTACTATACAAATATATTGTACGAAATGTAAACAGTCGTTGTCGTTTGTGTGTCGTTTTAGTAAAAGCACGTCACGCCATTACCGCCGTTAAAACACTTGAAACAAATAAATTCGACGTATCAGTAGAATAAACATGAAATGTATTAGTTCTGTATGTGCGTAAGTAGATAATAAATTAATTTACGAATTAAGGTAAATGAAGCATTACTAATAACAATCATTTCCACAACGGAGTTAATTGGGGTGAATAAAACGTTTTTGGTACGAGAATGAAATAGTTTATTTGGCGTTAACCATTTATTGTGAAGGTACCTACATACATTTCAAGAAAAAATTCGAAGAGCAATAAGACTGGTATAAAAATTGAGTATTTGGTGCAGATTAGAAACTGGGAAGTTGAATTGCAACATTTCGTGAGTGAGCCATAACAAGCAATAAGGTTTGTGGTTTGTCTGCCTGTCTAAGTTTTAAGGTTTTACTTTTGTGCATGATTGCAGTAGCAACACAGCGCCGCTTGTTGAAGCTACAGATTGTTCGTTTATACACTCGTTAGGCGGAACAGTTTGCCAAAAAAGTTAGTCGTGTATTATGGCGTACGCTTTGACTATACAAAACTAAAAATACCGATGAAACTCTGTGTAAGAGATGTGCATTCACTATAAATACCTAAATAGTATGCATACCTACACACAGAGCTATACAGTACACAGTACACACTACATACCTAGCTCCATGATGTGATGCACGTGGTAAGTTTTGCTAAAACTTCATCACATAATATTATGCTGTCTGCCTGCCACAATTCCAAACATCTTTATTGTCGAGTGTAGCAGTTACAATGTGTGCACATAATCGTTAGGTCAATCGTTTTCATCTCAAACACTAACAAAAAATAACTTTATTCAATAAAACCAAATTTCAAAGATAAAAGCTTCTGTTTCCACTACTACTAGCTACATTATAATAATTCCTATACCGAGCTCTCAAGTTGGAAGACAGAAAAGTTGCACAATCTCGCATAATATGTCTGTAGTATATTATAGATAGGAGCTGCATAAAATTGTCTTTGTTGAATCACCTAAAAATGCAATAAATATTACCGTTACTAGTTGCTTTTGAGAAAAATGGTTTCATTTTATGATGGTACATCAGTAAATAATGCTAAACCTCAATTAAAGAGTAATGATCTATATACTTGGGGCCACAGGAACTGTACGGTTATTAAAATTGGGATAATGTGATAATGCACTCTCCATAACTAACGTTTCGATGTCACTTTTCACTTTTTATACTCAGAAATTCTAGTATATTTGTAAATTATATTTTACCTGTTACTCTTTTAGTGTACTAAAATTATATGGGTGCATGTGGGCATTACAAATAGGTAGATGAGTCAGGATGAATATACATACAATTTGTATATCGCTTCGTGCAAATAGAAAACTGCGTGTTAGTTTCATAATTATAAACAGTCATTCACCTGGTGACTGTCCAATGATAGTTCTAACGTGACACATCTTCACTCTCAATTTTAGTCTCCCATTTTCTAGATTGTCTACGTAGTTGCTATATACATAGTAGAGCCTAAGTATCTATCAGTTTTAATATTCTACTAGGTAATCGACTGAAAAAAAACATTTTAACTTTGGTATATAAAAGCAATTTAACATAATATAAGTTTGAGCAAGTGCACGTTAGTAAGTATCAAACTACCATAACATATGATATTACGAAATCAATAATAAAGCTGCAGTATATATATATTTTATAATTCTGCCTCATTGCTCCGTTGAGATAATTGATAGGGAGGAAACTGCGTCAATATTTGGAAGATATTCGACGGTGGCTTATCATTTACAATTCAATTGCATGCGCTCCATTTACTCATTACCGTAACGACATCATTGCGGTGTGTTATTATATACGTGCATTAAAACACACAAAATCATATTATAGTGAGCAATATGGCTCATTTTCATAGACAGAAATTCAGAATGCAATATCCTCCGTTGAATGAAAGCTTCTTTAAAACAAATTAATCTAAAACATTAAATAGTACCTAGTATTTGAATGCAACATCAAACATCATAAAATTTTTTATACAATGTAATAAATACGAGCTATAAATCTTAAACACAATTATCACCGCCGAAATATTTTATTTGCTTGGCGCTATCAACAATAAATATGTCTATCCGTTCGTTATGTACCTAATCCTTGTGGATGTTACTATGCAATCTTTTTATGCACCGGAAAACAAAACTTTTCTACGTTACCTAACTTACATAACGTAAATATTATTAATAAATAAAACTACTGGCTTGAAGTTCATTTTATAGTCTTTCTATTTAAATAGAAGTAGTAGTACATCGTAGCAACACATAGAATGACCTGATGCACATAAAATATTTACTGCTGCGACCTTATAACATGTATTTTATTTGCTGTAAACTTGGACGAAGAAAAATTTGTGTTTCCTATATAGATACTCAAGAAAATAATGTGGAGAAAGTACTATAGAGAAAACTGGCTTAAAGCTTCAACAAGCGCAAATTATTATTCTTAGAATATTCGAATAAGAAATTTCTCTATAGATTTAACAACGCCCACTCTAAACTTCAACCCAAATTGAATACAAGGTATAGCGTGAAGAAACACAATAGGCACATCTTATTTTTACATTGCATTGTATTATATCGTGATAATATTATTAAAGACGTATTTTTAAGAAACTTTTGAAGAACATGCCAAGCTCCCAACAAGATTTTCTAGAATACTTATAATCTTCCATCTGGATATATAATGTATATAAATAGTGTATACCTATAATTTTATGTAGTATGCATACAAGACCGCCCACAAACTTGTATATTGCATTGTCATCAAAGTCAAAACCACAGAACAATTTGCATTTATAATAATGAAAAGCCCACATTTATGAGTTGAGCCATATAAAGTACGCATTCATCTGCAAATTTAGTGATGTACTTGACGTGTCTCTAGGATAACATCTAAATGTGTGTTGTGCTCATTGAATGAATGCCTAATACGCCTACTGGATTACATAATGGTGTATTGCATTACATTATTGCAAAGCAAACGGAATATAATTTCATTCTACTTACGAGCTCGTCCTATACTTAACACAACATTTTGGCGTTTAAACCACAGAGACGTGCATAATTTGGAACTATTCATTCAGGACATGGACCACACCACTACATACAAACTACACATCACAGACTACGTCATGAAAAAAGGTTTTTATTTTCACCACCAGTTTTAACCATTTCATAGTTCTTCCAACCGTAGGGATTTACCTACTGTAGCTATGATAATCCATGATTTTGAAAATTTTGATGATGATTAGTGAAAGAAAAAGTAGCTAAACATAGATAGTCAAATACATTACTGAAAGGAGATACTGATTATTATTATTGAGGTGGAAAATACATTACTAGAAGTTTTATCATGGAAAGTGCATATTTTGTTAGCGCGGGTCGGCTCTGATAGATGAAGGAAATGGCTACAATATGATTACATGATATTGTTTTAAATAAATTGAACAAGTCCATGTTGAATTTTACTAACTCTTACTGTCAAGAATATGTAGATGTCACGCTGGGTTTACATTATCCCGAGTCATCCGGGATAACGTACTCAAATCGCTTTGATAATCATAGCCTTTCAAATAATCCTTCTTTTAAATTTCCTGCCTGGCATCAAAGTGTTTCACACAAGATCACCAGTATTCACATAGACTATAATATTACAATAATTTAATCTTCCTAGAATAGAGCAGCGAATTATATACAATTGAATTTTTTAATTTAGTAAAAAGTATTTTTTTTACCCAGCTGAAGCCTTTAAAATAATTACTTACAGCAGAGTAGTCTTAATTCTATAAAGTGTATTGTAGCTTCCGACTTTTTCTTCTGTTTAGACTCTTCGTCTTGAAGTCGTTATTAGAGTTTAATACGAGTAGTCCTATTATCTCTTTCTAAATTTAATTTCCCGACACATGAAACAAGTGCATAGAGGATTTTGGACATTCATTATTTATATCTTTCGCTGCAGACTGCATACCCCCTACCCAAGACCCAAGCTAATACTACGATAAAAATTTCTTAAATTGATATTTTGCTGCCATAAATCTAAATACAATATGTGCACAATACAAGCCGTGTCTATCACATTTAGCGGGTGGAAAGTTTTTATATAAACTGGGCGATGAGAAAGGTCATTGGAAATTGTTTAATATGAGTAAGTTTGGCGTAGACGGGCATTATGTGATTTACGAGCGAATGCAGCAACTGTGTAGATGGGAAGTCAAAAGTGACTCAAGTCATTGAATGGCAGTCTCATTGTCTATTATTATTACACGAGTAGTACTTGAATACCTCTTCTTGCTCTACTACATATCATGATGACTTGGGTTGTTGGATTTGTTGTTAGTGTTACTACTACTGAACACACTCTACATGGACTATAGTGCTGATGCTGCAAGCTACAGAAGTGTTGTGTGTTGTATTGCATTGTAAGGAGCCATGATTCCACAATGGCATCATGTACTTAGTTTTTAGGCACTGACTGCGGAGTACTTCGTGGAACTCTTTTTCTCATCGTAGTTTAATGCTGCGAGAGCACTAAGTTGCATGCACTACTTTGTACACATTACAAGATCTCAGGAACCACGAGCTTATAACTATAAGCTACATGTATGTATGTGTGTGTATATACATACGAATAAAACAGTGTAGATTGAAAGAAGACAAGACATTTGGTCTACAGTGGATCCTCCACACTCCACACACACGACGACCGAGCGTCGGACGATCTCAGTTTGTGCAGCAGTTGCTTTTGCTCGTGTATTAGCGTTGGGAGTGTAGTTGTAGCAATAATAGTACAAAGACGAAAGACGCGGACAGAGATTCATGTAGTTAAAAGAGTGTGCATAAGAAAAGGAGTGCACACATACACACACAAGAATAAGAATGAAGAAGAAGTCTCTGGTTGGAATAAGCCAGCAGGAGATAGGATTTTCCCGACGACTTGAACCAAAACAAGGCAAGCGAAAGTCTCAACAGCAAAGCTAAGGAAACCGAATGGTAGTATGTAGGAGAGAAATACATGAAGATGAGCAGAATGAGAGGGCAAAATGCCAGAAGAAAAATAGTCAAAGCCCAATAAACTACCCATGGAAACTAAACATGTCCGCTCAACGAAGCAACTGTTCTCTTCCTCACAGTTCCCTTCACTTCTTGTGTATTCTGTTATGTTCCATATTCCCTCATCACTGCACATATACAAAGATCCACACTCACACTCCCTTATATTCATACACATACACATACACATACACATACACATACACATTTATACATTTAGACATTTATACATACACATTATATTATCTCAACCTGCAATTCCGGATATACACATATCATAGCTACTACACAACTACACAGATAATATGTATGTGTATGTGTATGTGTATGTTATAGATAGAGCAAATCTGTAGACACACAACACACAGTGAGTCGAGTGAGTAAGGAAGAGCACTTATATACCGCTAACTGATGGAACTGACTGAATTCACTTTAGTCCTATTTCCTAATGTAACTCTGTTATATTAGCACATCTCTACAACTTACTACTACACTTACTAGCAGATATACATACATGCACATGGATGGATGTATGTTTGGGCCGTGTGTGTACCTATGCAATGTAATGTAGGCAGTGTGTAGTTAGTGCTAAGTAAAGGAAGTAAAGTCGGAGTAGAAAAGTATAAGTAATATTAACGAAACGATGCCAAAAGCCAAACCAAATCTAACTCTAACTGTCTTCAGCTTGACTGGAATATGTAGACGGAAAAACTTGGTGCTACACAACTTCAGACAGAGACCCTCAATTTCTTCCTCCTTGTGTACTTAGTATAATAAAATGCTATGCATGGTGGTGTGTACAGATAGGTGGATGTAGGTTTTTGTATGTCCTGTTCAAGCACTATGGGCATTTATGTATCACTGTGATACTATTTACTACTATTTCTTCCCATAAGATAATTCCTATGCGTATCCTCCGCTTCTTGCCAATTGCTTTTCTGCACCCATTTCATCCACATTTGAATCTTGTGTTTCCTCTTCTTTTCTGTATCTCTCTCTCACACACAGACACACACAAATAATACACAGAACAAACTCTCAGAGTAAATGTTGATGCACTTTTAAATCTCTTTTCTCTCTCACTCCTTCAGTCAGTTCACTTCAATGTGCAAATGTACCTTGGGCAATATAACACCATGTAGTTGTGACGCCTAACTATGTTGTTAAATCGAGGTTTTTATCATCAGAGTCATAATGTAAGGTTACATTATCGTATTTTCTGCAGAGATAGCGTAGGAAATGCATAAAGAAATCCTCACATCAGGAAAGTGAGAACATTTGGTGTAACAATGCTCCTACTATGCTTTCCGTTGGTGTTGGGACAGTTGCACGAAAAAACTTAAACCTAGTGCAAACTCCTCAAGTAATTTGTGGCTTTCTTTAGAAAAGGTTTAATTATAAAATTAGAAATACCAAGTGAGTCTTGTGTGCTTGATACACGCTGTGCTGTTTTTGCTTTTTCAATTTAAGTAGTTTGGCTTCGTTTGGAGATACTTACTAAAAGAATCTCTATTATACCTATATATAATGACTTAATGGCATTTAGGAATGCTCCTAATGCACGTGAGCTGCTTTTCCCGTACTTTCGTGATAGAACTGTTGGTTTTAGTATTTCTGTACTAGTGCAAATGCAGCTGGGTTTAAATTAGGGTTCATATTGATGGATAGTGTTGTATAGATATAAATTCAGTGTTTTCAGTACAAATATTTGCTAGCACAAAATTACATTTTTCAACTTCAATTGATGTTTTCTACTCTAACACGATATAAAACAACGCAGTCAACTCAGACACTAATTTATTATGTAAGAACAAATGAAGTTACGCCTTTAATTATATTGAATTAATGAGATTTCATGGGAAAATTAGTGGAACAGAATGAATATCGAGTGGAGCATAATGCAGTTATGGCGACTAGTTGTGTGTGCAAGAGAAAGCAATATTTTATACAACACTTACAGCTATTCGTCTTCACGAATTATAATCGCGTTGCAGCAACTCTGAGACTCCCTTAAGATTTCGACATGCGTTAGGAGCAAACAGCTTTATATTATTAGGAGGGATTAGAGAGATTATGAGGGATAAACCATTTTACACAATATCGTAAAATGAGTTACATGTAATACAAATGCACACTTAAGGTTTGAAAAGGTTTATTGTGTACTGTGAGCATATCCTCGCCGCCTACCACAAAGCAGCTTTAAAAACGAGCTCTCCCAGCTTTGCTTGTACTTGGCAATGTGATACTTCATTTGCTGTAACTCTAACGCTCTTAAGAGTGTCATTAATTTAGAAAAGCTGTGCTAACCCAGGCTTAGTCTTCCATGCAGCTTTTTATACTCTTACCTACTCTAACACCATTACTGCATCATCCAAACAAGTAGTCACGGCCAGAGCTGTGTTAGTCTTGTGTACACATAGTTACTGTAAGCGTAAAGTCTAACGGACCATTTATTACATAACAACTCCAGGCAAATAATGATAATAATATTGTACCATTGGGTCTCACAAGCTTTCGAATACATTATATGCATATTACAGTAAAAATCAATTGAATTTAATTGTGCAGAAGCGTTCGTGTGTGACGCGTAATGGAATCAGGTACGTACACCATGGTAACTGACAATAAGTATCTGGGCTCTTTTCGGGTGTATGCATACTATAACAGCCCTTGTATTCAACACAATATAATAATATTGTAGAGATTGTTGAAGAGGGACTGGATTGCGTAATATATATTTGGCACATATATTTTCTGTACGGGATTTTAGCTGTGATGTCATTTTATCCTTGTTGGCTGACTCCCTCATTCATTGTCAGATAAGTCACATTATACTACAACACCTACGTATTACTGAACTAAGTTTCACAACACTTTCACTCCCAGTCAAAATACCTATTCAATCAAACAAATGGTCCGTGTCATATGCACACAGACGTACTCAACTCAACCCGACGTGGGATTCCATGTGAAAAGTGGCTGTCATTTTTATATCCACTACACAGACTCTCCAAATAATAAGATTTGTAGTTATGCACACATAATACAACATCACTAGTAAGATTTATACACCTTTTGGCAGCAGAAATTTGTCTAGTGGAGAGGAATACCAAAATCTTGATTATATATGATAATATTATACGAAAGCTATTAGGTATTATGATAAAAATATCCCTGTTCCTAAAATTGGCATAAACTATTAATTGAATTATGTATGATCTATGTACAACAAAGAAGTTAATATTTACCGGCTTGTGCAATTTGACTTTTGCATTCAAGCAATAGGCTGATTTATAATTTTGGTTTTAAGGATTGGGTTTGGGGTTTGTAAGGGATTTTGACCAAACTGTGGTAGCGTTGGAGTTTTATTAGGAATGAATGTTCTTACCAGTTTGCTCCGCCATGGTCGCTTGTTCAAATAACTCAAGAAACGATTGAGCCGTGTGATTTGGTTATGTGCACGACGAAGGAGTTAAGGAGTTGAAGCTGAAGACTTTTATAGACATACGGTCACATTAACCCGTGTGATTATAAAGAATTTATTTAGTTTGTAAATCAGTTAGTCTGTAACTAACCACATGGTATTAGTCAGTAATTTTTATACATTGCCAGTTTTCAGTGTGGCTGAGTCTATATAACACTACAAAATTTAATTTAGCGTTCACTCTCCAAGTTTTGAAGAGTTTTGTTAGGGGATTGAGTCGGGCTCTGTCTTTGCAAACTCCTTCCAGTTGGTTTCCTGGTCCGTCTATGCTTCGTTGATTGCTTAAAGGTGTCTGTCTGCTCCCTTTTGAATGTACTCACTCCAATACTGTCATCATATTCTATGACTATAGTTTCCTATGCACTCTCATCCAGCTTCTCTTCATTTTCAGGTCATCTCTTTCTTCCTTCACAATACTAGAACTTTTAGCAAACAAAGACTTCCCCCTGTGTCACTATACACTCTGTCTATAAATGTTCCTACAGACTTACTCGTTTTAGACTCTTTCCTCCAAGCTTCTCATATTTACAGCGTGGAAATCCATTTTTTATTTACTGTGACGACAATAAATATTCTAAAAGCGTCTTTCACCTTCAACCGCTAATATTGATTAAGTATTTTTATAAAATCTTACTGGTTGAAATGAAATCCGACGTAAAAATTATAAATGGCACTGTGAAACTAAACCTTCAGACCTTTCTGACGCTTGTCATCGTTTGCATTCGTATGACAATAAATCACTGAAGCAGTAATATAGTTCTGAGAAAGCGTAGCCAAGCCAATTAACTGGTCTGCAATCACTTGATAAATTTGACACTTGGAATTTAAGGAGATAGTTGAGACTTTGACACTTTTCGCATATCAACGAGAGATGCATTTAATTTTAACTCCATTTCAAGACAGTCTATAGGTAGTGTCGTTAGAGTATGATACTATACGTATGTATATAGAATATAGTAGTACAAGACGCAGTCAAAGTATCAGTATGAAATAGGGCGGAACGTTTTCGTGTTATTACAATTTATTTTTTAGTATCTAGGAATTTATAGTTTTCGAAGCCAGTGTAGAATTAGTACATGGAGTGGCTATGGTATTTATATACAATGATTTAGAATAGCTGGTAAGATTGAAAAGACGAGTGAAATGTTGATGGAGAGATGAAGTAGGTAGAAGTATAGCAATAATTAAAATCACATGTAGTTGGGGTATTTATATCACTGGATACAAGCTACACTTTTAGTCAAGTCTAGCTGTTGCGAAAAGCACATGAAGTATAATTTCCAGTTAGTCTTGAGTCATAGGTAAAAGAGAAGGTCGAAAAATGCTTTTTCGTCCTTAACGATGAATAGACCGCACTTGAGAATTGTTTTAAGTTTGATTTGAGAATTGTGAAAATTCAATTTCATTGGTTAGCGGAATTGTGAAACGTGATTCGGATTCGCCGGTATTTTCTACTTCACGTTCGAACTGATTCGGGGTAGTTCATTCCCCTACATAATTCCATCACCACTCATGCTTTACTATCTTTGATTTTTACATTGCTCAATCGTAAAACAAGTTTCAAGTGCAGCCTATTCATCTCTAAGAGCGAAAAACACAAAAAACCTAAAAACTTTTGTCTATGGTGTTTACTATGACCTCTACTTACTTTTTAAATGCATGTAGTGTTCGTCTCAGCCTTTAAACATTAAGGATGGTCTTGGGGATAAATGATGTTATGGCCAAAAAAGCAATAACAAATCAAACGACTTTTATTCGGAAACTCGTTTTGAAATTCAGAGATTTACAAATTGTATAGTTTATTTTTCTCTACAATAATGTGCTTTCAAAAAAAAAAAATTAAGATGTTTTAGAAAATATTTATTTTTAAATATTTCACACTTTAATATATTTTATATTTTACTTTTTATTAAATATTTGAAAGTACATTATTGTGGAGAAAAATTAACTACATAATGTGAAGATCTTTTAATTTCAAAACAAACTGGTATTTAAAAATTGTAATTGATTTTGTTAAAATGCGAAATTGCGTAAGAAAAATTATTCGCTCTGCCTACCTAGTTACCCGCAACCTATAAGGATTATTGTATTTAGGGTCTAACTGATGTGTACACAAGACTACCCATACTGGTAGGGGCCACTCAAGTGAGAGGTCTGATATTGAGCAAAAATTCTAAATTAAATGCTGTGTATTAGAAAAACAATTTTACTAAATGTGGTATTCAAGGCTGTAACTTGCGGCATTGCACCCTCACCATAAAAACCCTCAAGAAAAGGTTATTTCATATTAAAAATGCCCAAAATCACTTTTTTGCGTAACTGGCTAATGTGATACTTATTCATTAGGTTGATTTTGACCCAATTTTTTGCGCTACTTGCGATAATTGTTATTTATAGTTAGTAAAATTTTATTTCTTATGTAATCGAATAAAATGTCCTGAAATGTTGTATTGGTAAAAAATTTAAAAATAATCGCGTTTCGAGAATTGTTTTTTAGTTTTTGATTAAAATTGGCTCAATTTTTGGCGTGATAATAGACATATGTATATACTATCTAGATCTACCACATTTGGGATTTTGTCTGAAGTAGGTGGCATAGTATTAATTGCAATGATCAAGAAAAAAATTAAAAAACTTTTACGATTCTACAGCAAGGATAAAGCTGCTCTCAGCGTCGGCTAAATAAGTCGTTTTTTGAAAGTTGTTGGTTACTTTGTTTTACCTCTAAAATCAAATTTTACTGCCACACGGATCTCACTATCCTTATCATTGCATACTGCTGTACACTAAACTATAATGTATTATACAGCGTTATGGTTATAGGTTTTTACTTATAGTATCCCTTAAATAAAAATAATGTTTCACTTTCAAACACTCGTAAAGTTGTTCATCACACGCGGTCTGCAATCCAAATAAGTTTTTTAATAATATACTATTAGCGTAATTATTTTTGAAGATTGATTTGAATAGTGTAGATTTTTAAAGTTCCTCTATATGTGTATATATAGTATATGTATGTATGCCAACATATAATCTTTTTATAGTGTGTATAATATAGCAGGTGAATTTATTAAGTCATGGCATGATTTATAGGAATTTCCAATAAAATGATACATTCAGCAAAATCTTGATTGCTGCCTTGAGAGTTTTATTGTGCATATCAGCCGCGTCCGGTTAGTTGTGGATGTTGGGAGTGTAGAATTTAGCGAGTGTGTTTCAAACTGATTTCAGAAAGAGTAGCAGACGACTTTTTTTGATGACAGAGTACTCAGTGAAGCAAGAGTAATATGTTTGGCATAAAGTTGTTGTTATCCTTACAATTTTATCTGCGAACGCATCCCCAGGATTATCGTGAGTTAATTTTGCACTGATGTCAAGCTAACTGACAATGACGTGATCTCAAGATGAACTCGACTCACACAATGATACTTTTGTGTTTTCGCTTCTAGCTTTGTTAAATACAGTTTTTTATTATTCGATCTCGTTTTAATTCAAAAGAACTTTCAAGTATGAATAATCTGCAGAGCATTTGGAGTAGTATTCTGTTATAAATTTTTGGAGTGGTAGCTAGTATAGTAAGTAGTTTGCGTGGTCTTCTGGCACTTGTCTTTTAGTATAGGAATATTTACATTGAGACTTTAATATAATTCACTGTAGTAGCAGTAGACGTAAGTGGAAGTAGGTACAATAGGTATACAATTTCTAGCTAGTCTTCTTTGGACCTCAACAGTTTTTGTTCCAAATTTTCATTTTGGCTCACTGATAGAAACGACAAGGCGACTCGAGTAAAAAGTTCACAAGACACATAATATATGGCTAGTGGTAGTAGTTGTAGCGGCAATAGTACATTAGACACAAGAGTTAAGACGACTTTCTCTAAAATCATATTAATAACATTAGTAAGTTACTAGTGGATCAGCGCGGCGCTTCGCGCCGCACGGCCAATCAGCGAACGAAATGATATGATATTTCAAGATTATCA
>JAQFYB010001124.1:0-36718 GCA_034694085.1 Pogonognathellus longicornis
CGAAGTGAAAAGAAAAGCTATAAAGAAAGGCACGTTCCCAGCTCTAAGTAAAGGAAGTGGAAGGGGTTTCCACACACACTGTACTATATAGATATAGATATGTACAGCTATATAGTACTATTTTCATCCATGTGACCAACCAAATACGGATTAAGCAACTCCAATGACATAAATCCAATACAGAATTGAGTTTTCAAGTGGGTTAGGAATATTAAGATGAAACATTTCAAAAGTATTGAACCAATTGAACAGTTTATTATCTGAATTCAATCAACTTTCCCTTTATTGTATACATTCATACACGTGGTAAATATTTGGAATGAAATTCATAGCCTCGCTTGACTTTTTCAAAACTTTTTACTTTTAAAATTGAGTATAGAATTTATTGACATTCATATACAATACCTCAGAGACAATATTTTAAATTAGATTAAAAAATTCGAATTTTCAGTATTTTTGCTACCGATTGCGGTTGCATTGCATTAAACGTCGTTTTTATCTTAGTATGTGTGTTCTGGTTAGAATTTTTGATAATTCTATCACATACTATCAAAAGGATTTGGATGCATCGTGATTAGTTATGAAGAGATATGAGCGCATCCCCGATTCTCATATTACTGTAATGGATATTTGATCTGCTAAAGCATTTGATTCATTTCTACTATTATCCCCTTCACTTTTATTTGTTTTGTGTAAAGATGGGGACAACAATGATGTCTTTCTTATGCGTAGCTGCTGTCATGTCAGTAGCCTCCTTTCCATTTTGGCAAATCCACAGTTTGATTTGTTTTGGCTCATTTTGGCTTCAGCATCAGTGCTCCGCTTTGTCCATGAATCATGAGCCAATATATTATTTGTTTGCGGTCTCTGTTCTTATCGGTATGTCAGGATCGTCCTTGTTGTGTTTCAAAAGTTAACTTAGATTTAGCTTTGAGAAGCTCATCTTGGATCTGTTTTTCTGTGTCTCATACAAATATCCAACTAAAACTCGTATTCTATTGAATGACCAAAGAAGCCAAGGCATAGTTTTCACTCTACACACGTACATTTTCTATCTACTTGTGTGCTGGCTGCTGATGTGAAATTCGTAAATTCGGATTCGATTCCAAAGTCAATGTAGTAGTAATAGTTCTTCTTTACCTTCTTCTGAATCTCTCTAACTCTTCGACTACTATAATCATATCTTAAATGTACAAACCTATATTATATCAAACTCAAACTCTCCTTTACACACTGTGCAGGGACGTTGCCTGGCTTGAAACCAAGAAAGTCTCACAATCTTTACTTTCAGTAGTCAACTACCTACAGGGATAACCACAAGATACGAATACGAATATACAGATAAGAGAGAGAAACTCTGATCTATTTCATTTGTGCATATCTGGGAGTATTTATGAGTAAAAGCACGCTTTCAGTTACCTTCCCTTGCCTTATACAGATACCTGTTTGCTATGCCATACATACAGTCTATGTGTTTGCCTGGTTTATAATATTGAAGGTACTCTAGGCACCTATTAGTGCATAGAATCTTGGTGAGGTCTTGTATATAAGTAATAGATGTTTGATCCTACCCTTGTGTTACACTTATACTGTAGTATTCCATTTCAATTTTTAGCGATATGGAACTATAGTAGGTTAGAACTCTTAGTTTTTGATACGTAGAAGTTTGTAGGTACTATAGGTAGGTAGTCTAGGGTCCTGGTTAGTTGGTATGGTAAATATTAGGTGTATATACTATAAGAATCTGATAATGGACATGTGCATATAGTGTGGTAGCTTGTTGCTTTCGCAGAGTATGTTTTTGGATTGGTGCTCTAAGCTACAGTGCTATTACTGCAACTGACTAGAGATAAAATGAATACGATGTGACGGCAAAAGGATGTGCGGTTTCGATTGCTTTCGATCTTAGCGTTCACTAGTTCATACAAACAAGATGTTTTACGTGTAAAATCTCTATTTCTCTGATGTCATGTCCTTTGTACGGCTTTAGTTTCACTTGTTTTGAAAGTTTTATGGGATTCCTGACACGGTTCGCTTGGCATGTCTTCCCATGACTTTCTTAAGCTAAAGGAATCTACTTATGTGGTTTCCATTGAATTTCTAGGTATGCTCCTTTTTATACT
Source organism: Pogonognathellus longicornis (assembly GCA_034694085.1). Lineage (NCBI taxonomy): Eukaryota > Metazoa > Arthropoda > Collembola > Entomobryomorpha > Tomoceridae > Pogonognathellus > Pogonognathellus longicornis. Next base: position 2,124 of record JAQFYB010001124.1, read on the forward strand.
ACACTCTTCGATATGTGTTCCCAACTCAACACTAATATCTTTCCTTCTAAAACTATATCCTCTTCTTCACTACATTCAATACTGTTGTAGTCATTGTTTTGGAATTACATGCTTGTAGTAATACAAGAAAAGCGTAGAAGGATGCAATACATTGACTAGAAAGTTAGTATACGTGTTACTATATGTAAAATGTAAATTGTTATACGTATCATCAATTGCATGGAGATTTTAATAGATTTACAACATAATTATATTTTTTTTTGACATTTTAGTTTCAGCTCATGCCCATACCCAGTTAATGGACACAGAATACCCCCAAGTGCAAGAAATACATTCATCTCCAAATGAAATGTCAATGTTTACCTAGAGAGAAAAGGAAAACAAAATATTTATTTCATACACAAATACTATTTCTGACTTCTGCTTTCACACATCACACTGGCTAAACTACTAATTGTAAGTGTTTGATTTCGTAATCAGTACATGAACATTTTTAATTTTTAACCTACCATGAACTTTATACGACACATATATTTGTGTAACGATGAAAGTATTTAAAGGTATTTCAGTTTTGAAAAATGCAAAGATTTTATTTGTTTATGCTATCGTACAGTTTTAAAAAATTTGACGCGTTGAAAATAACTGACAATAACGGAGACAAGAAGCAGCAAATACATATTCGTTACTTACATAGCTTACCAAAATGTTGTCTTACGCAACGTAGTTGGGTTACAAAGACCACTGCATGAAAGAAACGAATGTTTTCCATGCGAGTTAGCCTAATTGCATGCATTTGTGTTGTGTGCCACTTTAGTACGATTGTGGGTACGAGATATGTGGGTTGATAGCTTGTTAAGAACATCAATTAAAACGACTTATAATGAAGCCAATTAGAATCCTTTAATTTACTTGCAGCACCAACTAGACTCATTCAGTTTCATTCTATCACGGCAAGGGTCTATTATCCACCACTCCATACTTACATTTCAGTTTACAGTCCAGTAGACTCCAGGCTGTCTCAATCCGCTACATTTTCCTGTTAACACATACTAGTTTATATGTTAACTGTACATATATGTAATGTAAATATGTATTTGCTTATACATATATAATTTACTTGTACAAATATATTTGTATAAGTATAAGCATTTGAAGTTCTTATTATAAGAATGAATGCATTTGACTGTAATGACTCACATTTAATTAATATTAATTAAGAACATAAAAACTTGGTAACTAGTCTAACTAGTCTGTTACAATTTGAATCGATCTCTGTGTATTCCTCGAGTAGTTGTTGGTATTAGTATTCATGAAGCAACATCAACTGACATACCTATCTTCAAGGCTTTATACAAGGGGGAAACAAAGCAATCAATCCCCCCCCCCCCCCTCGAAATCCTTTAAAAGAAGTTAAATTTTGCAAATAATAAAAGTAAAATAGCAAATAATAAATGGAGAAACTGCAAAAACGGGTTTTTTTCTCTCTGCATACAAATTTGATGTATTTTACGTTCATTAAGGCTTCAAAGATTTTTTTTGTATTATCGGGATTTTTCCCTTCCTGAAATCGATTTCTGGATACCGCCTTGCCTATGTTTGGTGTAATAATATGTAGGTACCTATACATACCATCACACCCAGGATCTGAAAAAGCTAACTAGGTACTGTATGCAGTACTATAATTAAGTTGTATTTGTGCTAATGGAAGTACCTACTGAATATTAGGCAAACTGACATGCTGTTCCATTTCTTCATTGAGTTGTTTTGCAATTATTATGATTGTAAACAAAACCTTCTTACTTAGAATCGACAATGCTCATGCCGTGTTATTAATAAATAATAATATGCTTTACACATGAAGATACGTAAAAATAAGTTGTTATAAATAGAAAAGTACATTGGCAGTAATTATACTTGAATACTAGCTTCACATAGATCTATAGAATATGCACATAAGTATAATTATTAAAATAATTTGCACGAAATGACTGGTACACTTGCTTTACATACGACTACGACCAGATGAACTTAATTGTCACTGCGCTACTTGTTCATTAAATCAGGGAATTTGTATATAAACTCAGAATACAAACTATATTAAGTTTTGATGTCCACAACAATTTATCACACTTAAGTCAGTCATGTTAGCTAAAGCTAACACATAATACATACGCAATTTCTGTTTTTCACATTTCAGACTCAATTTTACTGTCACAAAAGTTTTACTCCTCTGTTAGCAAATTGCTTCCCAAAATTATCTGCACTAGCCTGCTACTAAAATGAAATTCTCATGCAGTATTATTGTAATGTGCAATGCACTTCACCTAATTTGTGCCATAACTAGCTGCCGAGGGCAAGCAGTATCCCTAGTGGTGCTTCACTTACTTCAACATTTTCTTCCGTGTTCTTATATACATACATGCATGTATTCCTAGAATACGTAGGTAGTACATACCTACTATACTACAATTCTATACTCTTAAACACAGAGGCAATTCACTTAACGCAACTACCTTGCTTTCACCCACCATTTGAAACAACTGTCTACTTTCATTAACGTTGTGGCAAAATTACTTTGTACTTCCCTAAAGATACTAGTCACTATTACTTAGCTAGGTACCTATATTAAAATTTAGACATCAGGGAGCTGTTATAAATAACATAAATACCTACAAGTAGATACCTAAATGATATATTAGATGAATTAATTAATTGTTTCAAAAAATTTGTTTGCATTCTGCAAATGAAATTTACACATTCATATCATGTACGATTGGATGGTAGATGCTATGAAGAATTACAAATACGAAGAGTGCATAAACGTCAAAAAAAAAGAATTCTTGTTTAATGCAGCACTAACAAACAAATCAGATTGTAATTTTTAGAAAATACCATCATAATAGTAACCTAACTCACGAAAATACGATAACTACACTCTACATAATTGCATAACAGCACGAATAAAATGTTTGCTCAAATTATTCTTTATTGCTACAATACAAACGTAAGTATTGAAAATGACAGTATATTTATAAAATTAATTTGTTTGTACACAATTTCAATTTATTTTCAATTATTGATCCATGTATGTGAAAGTGCTAAAAGTTTGCTATTGTTACGCAACAAGTGGTTAGATAATTTTACAAAAACGGCGCAACAAAAAATAGAATACATGAAGCCTTAATGAAAATTCTCCCTACAGTGTTAGCAATAATTAAAAGGAAATACCTTTACCTAATTGAATTTGTGAAGTTGCCTCATTCGTAGCATAGCCATGAATGAGGCAACTTGATGTTATTGGTATTCAGTATGGAGGGGAGGTCTTCATCGTGTTATTAGCATATAGAAAACATAAAAATGTGTTCCTATGTATGGTGTGTTGGTTGTAGCGACAAAATATGCGTCGCGATTCAACTCTGCACTCACTCAGAAGTAATTCAATGATTGTCATTCCATTCTGGTATATTTCTCCGAGAGATTTAAGGATAGCGTGGGTGTCTTTTTGCTTTCCTTTTCTTATCACGCTTTCTTTTTGTCACACTCTTTTTGAATTACATTGCTTTTTGATGTGACTTTGAGGCAACACCACGTATGCTTTAACGAGATAGGTAGTGTTGATATGAAAGGCCATAGCTAATCAAATCACCACCGCCACCAGTCACACAGCCTCTACGACATTTTTACATTCACCATTGGAATACTTTCTGTTTTTGCCATAAAATTACTTTCATTTACGCTATACGCAGAGCTAGAGGCAGTATACTACACTGACTATTGCAACTTGAAGGTTTTTGTTGTGCGTTGTAGTTTTATTTGCTCCTCCTGTACTTGGTTGGTTTACTGTTCACGAAGCACAACATTTTTTTTATTTCATTTCGAAAGTAGTTGGTGGAGAGAGGAATTGGAAGAGGTCTGGTTTTCTGCACTTGTTGCTTATCATACTCTTAGTCAACTTTTATCTTACTTACTTTGTTTAGTTTGCTGTTCTATTTTGAACGCAGACAAGTGTATGGAAGAACACTAGGAAAAAGTCAAGTTGGAGTGTAGGAGTGTTCTAAGTAAAAGGCAGAAATACAAGTCAAGTAAGAGCTGAGCTAATGAAATGAAATGAAATAAACTCAAGTAAAGGAGATAAGATGAAGTTAACAAGACAAGGGGAGATGAGAGCAGCTCCTTGTTTAACGAAGCTTGAGTTGATGAAGATGTGATAGCGTGTTCTCAACTCTAGAGCTAGAGGTGTGCAACCGTAGATATTGTTAATACAACAGTTCATCACTAATAGACAAATTACAAATAATACAATGTACTAGAAATTCTCACTATTTTTCAGGTTTTCTTTTAATCTTAGAGAAAGCCTTTCTTGGGCTCAATCGATTGATTGCATTTTAAAAATTATTTAGAATAACATTAACTGTAGTTTGCATGATAATGAAATCGTATTAATTGCTCAGGTATGAAAAAAGTCGGGAATACGAGAATTAGATTCCTGTGGAAATCCGTCTGGGCCCCACCCCCTCAGGGGTCGGGGTAAATCTGTGGAAATCAAGGTTTGAAATCGCACTGCGACTATCCGGTGAGGGGGTATCTGTTGGAAATCACCTCCCACAGAGGAGAGTGAAGAATGTAAGGCCCAGATAAACTTAGGTTGTTAAATTATTTATTAGAAATGTCAAAAGGTTTATTTTGCTATATTACATACTTTGTTTAAAAATAATACGAGTTTACTTTCTCCTTCAATCATACAAATATATTATGTAGTTTCATAACTAATTTTGGACTTTTGTATTTTATCTGATGTCATTTTGGCTCTGGTTTGGATCTAGAATAATTTTAGGATGAAACATTTTCCTTGGTTAGAAAGTTTAGTTGCACGGATGCCAATAGGCATAATGTAATACCGTAATGCTGGGTCGTGTATGTAGCAGTGTGTAATGTAATGTGATGCAGCGTACCCTGTTTGTAGTGAGTTTTAGTAGGATGAGGACTAGGAGTATGACGCTGGAGAACTCAACAAGCTGAAGCTAGGTGTATTATATGATTGAACGAAGTATTAAGGGAATTAGATTGAGAACTTGAACTGGTGGAAGTGCGGTGAAGCATGCGAGAACCTATCCGTTGCGGTTGTATGCTTTGTAATCGTGGATTTGAGGTGAGTTTGTTTTCAGAGTAAAAGCTCTTGTAGTATATACATATTTTTCTGTTCCTTTGCCTAGAGAAAATGTCAATATTTATTCAGGATATATGCGGTTGGAACACTAATGTGGGTTGGTCTCCCCTTTGCATTTGGTTTGTCGCAATTATAGTATTTCTTTTCAACCAATGGGTTGACCTAATTAATTTATATGCTGTGCCATGCTTCCACAATGTACTATTGTGTACCGTTTGCTACCGTTCGCTCATGCAGATTAGGCTAAATAAATGAAATCCGTTATAAATATAAATTCCATTTACTAGTCGCGTCCATAGAGAATTTTATTGTTTTATTATTTCTCTTTAGATAGTTTGTTCTTTTCAAATAATTCCATTATCGAAAATTATACATAACTAAATCATCGTATCGTCTCAATCCACTATACAACTATATGTGACGCATATTGGTTAAATCTGTTTAATTTTATCGAATTTATTAGGCACATGAACTTAAGTACGTGGTATATGAACATTGAACAACACTCCTAAGTTTTGAAATGTCATACCTAGAATCTATCTAGATCTATGTATTAGGAAATATCATAGGAGAGCAACAAGTATCTATCTGTCTGTAGAACTAGTATAATGAAAATGAAATAGTGAAGGTTGGATGACAGTGAAAAATCCATTTACTTAATCCATTTTAACTCACTCACAATCTTAAAAGGAAGATAGGTAATCAATTGCATTTGCTCTTCCACCGTTCCACCCAACTCAACAAGATCAACAAGAATTGGAAACTGAACTGTTGAAGTTTTTCATGTTTTACTTGTACTTTATGATTGCAAGTTATAAAGTGGCATTCCCACATCCTCCAATACAGTAAACAAATTAATCTTAATTAACTTTGCGAAGTAAATGAAAAGTAAATTCAATTTTAAAAAGAATTGACATCGAAAGGACATTATGGATTTTCTCTATAATTACTTTAGCGTGTATTCTGATGTGTGGGACATTATCTACAGCTAACTGAAGTATCATCTCTATCTCGTAGCAAAAGTGCCTATATTTTATTATATTATATTGTCAGAACCTAACCTACATGAAGTTTGCAATGAAAGCTATAAATAGTACAGTTAGTATTTGTTGCTTGGCCACCTAGTTGAGGATGATATTATGCAATGCTTAACTCATTCCTGTGGCAGTGAAATTAAATTTTTTGCTCAAATTATCAAACCGTTGGAAAAGAGTTAGTTGACAAGTAGTCATGCGGCTCATTGTAAGTTACATGTATACATGTGTCGATTTAACTTATCTTCTCCGGTTCAGTTGACAGTCAAATTGACTAAGCAGTTGAAAGACAGTTGCTCAAATTTACTATAGGCGCTTTTGAAGCTTTAGGGAAATTAACTTAAGCCTTCAAAGCGTGACTTAGTAGTAGACATGAGGAGACTTCATCATAAATTGACGTTAGTTATAACTAACCCATCACCCAATTCTATTTCCTGAGTGGAAAGTTACCGGGTGAGCACTGTGCAGTGCAACGAGAAAATTTTAACCATGAATAAAATTCCCAAATGGTTTTTGTTCTACATAATTAAAGTTAACGTGTCGTAGCAATGTATTTACAGTTCATTCTCAAATAGGTACGCGAAATATATAATACCACACTAAACATTCAACTTTTTGAACATTCATTTTGGATAAAGAGTTTGAAATACTTTTTCAGTACATTTGTTTATCTATTTACTTATAGCTTATCTACTATGAATGTACCTTGAGGTTGAGGTTTCATTAGACATCTCTACATCTGTGGATGCTACGTTATTAGTGTACCATACAGTATTACTAACTAAATTTAAATATTTTACCATAAAAATGCATATACCTACATCGAACTGCATGATCATAAACGTTTCTAGTAAAAATTCACCATATAAACAGTGTAGTAGGTATCTGTATTCATATACTAATTGAATAAATCATCATATTAAAATTGGATAGACAAGTCCATAAAGCAATTCTAATAAATGCATATGAATGCCTAGAGCACGTCACATTTTATTTTTGAGTTCCAATTTATGCCATGCATTAAACACATAGAAATGGTTAAATCGTTAGATGATGTTACTAACACATTTTAAAGAGCCTGATAAGAATTAATCTAAACTTGTAATGTTAGAAAAGTTTTTACTTTCCTTACACTTACAAAATGTAACTTTGTTTTAATGTGCAATGCACTATTGTATACACTTTTAGTTAAATCTAACTAATATTGTGATGGTATAAATAAAGAGTGTAAAGAGTGCTATTGTTGTTTATAGTTATGGTTATTACGTAATCCAGCTCATACATCAAATTCCACATTCATACATGGAAAGTGTGATATGATGACGAGGTACGATGTATTTACTACAAATTGTAATGTCATTTGTGAAAATGAGTGCAATCGCTAATACATAGTAAGTGGGAAGAGAAAAATGACTAAATGAATACATGCATGTACTAACAAGTAGTGTAAGTGTAAGTAGTGGTATGAAAGAAGCCTAACTAAGAGAATTTTATGAATTATTAACGTCAAGTAAAGTCATCACTACTACATACTTGCACCAGCAGCAAGGAATTTGCTCCATGCTTTGCAATCTAAGAGAAAAACAATTCTCTAGACGGTAATTTGTTAAATAGATGCAGCACTCGCACAGAATACAACAAGAAAAGTTGTTGTCGTCGGCAGAGCAAGAGCATCTTTTTTGAAAACAAGGACATCACACACACACATAACGTTATATAGGACTCCTACTACTAAGTATTTCGTCTCTAGCTGGAGAATATGGACTGTGAGTGGCAAATATGAGCACACATCCCTTCACCACTGTCTTTTTGAATTCTACAAAATGACAAAACTTGACTATAGGCCCCTGAATCCTCTTTTTCGCTTTATAGTACTACATAGCCAGAAGAATATTACATTGTAAAACTATTACATGTAAATGCAAGTGTGTAGGTGCTACTATAAAATATTACATAGTAAACAGAATTTCTGTATAATTTTGCATTGACAAACGAAAACGGTTGAAATGTTTAGTGTGTGAGACTATAATAAGTTGTGTGTATAAGTGAAATGGTGTGTACGGGTATAGAAGTATGTATGAAGTAGTAATAGTTGTGCAGTAGTGTGAGGAAACGCTTAGCCTCATTCACCACGACGTTTTACATTGACACTTTTGACAGGGAAGGACAGCATCAACAGCTAGTATAAGCAAAGCAAGTGGGACGTCAAATGTATTGCTTTGGCCTGCAAAAGGGGAAAGTAATTTTGTGAAACTTTGGTGAGCGGAGCGTGCTTTGCTTTCCCCTGACTCTTTTATAGACGTGCTGGAAACGAGGATTGTACATACAATTCCAGGCTATAAAGCTCTACACTTTACAGCATTCACGACACGACCCGTCTTTTTCCTACCAATAATATACCATGAATATTTATATAAGGATAACTACATTAGTGAATTTTTCCTGGTTGTTCATGGACAATTCTCAAGTTACACGAATTTATATAGTGACTGACAGCATTTTGTACATGTAGTTTTTATGCTTACGTCCTAGCCACTTCCTAAGGACATGCCACAGCTATACACAGTAGGTACTGCACTCATCCTACAACCTACATGATGTAAAAGGGTAATGTAAGTACTCTCTGTATTACAGATATTAGACATAAGCAACTCACATACCTAGGCTCATAATAATATTATACTGGGGAAGTGATGTCCTGTAAAAAGAGTAGGAAAAATTTATTCGTAAAAGCTTTAGAGAGTCTTAGCAGTACTTCTATTACTACAACTACTCGTGTTCCCTTCCAAATGGCAGGAGGAGAAAATCTTATCTGTCTTGTGTCGAGACACACGAGTGTACATTTCTTAAGTATTAGGTTATGCATATCATGTTGAAAGTTGAGAATATCAACCAGGAAAATTGGACAGTCTGTCGTTGACTTCTTTTTATCTTGTGAACTTTTATTTGACTTCAAGTATTTCTTGTCTAGTTAAGGAAGCCCCAAGTCGTTTCGTTTGTCATCTTCGCCCACACATTGCGCATGTAGTACTTGCTGCTTATCCGCTCTGTGTGGCTTAAAGTATGGGGTACCTACTAACTACATGGAGTATACCAGTCAGCACAGCAGTCCCAATTTCCAAATTATATTTCATACAGAATCGGCTTATAAGTAGTAAGGAGACATAATGTATAGTAGTAGTACACTGTCGTGTTTTGAGTGTTGTAGTTGTAGTACAAGAGTGAATAACAAACTGCGTTTTCAGCCTTGTATTTGTAGCACATGCCTTTCGGTCTGTCGCTACCTTCCTTCTCCTATTATTTATGTATGAGAAAAAAGATAAGAGAGTCAAGTGGCAATGGGACAAGATTAGCTTCCCAGAGCTGTCGGGCACTAATTTAAACATATACACAACACCATGCTCTTTCCTGTCGTCCGCCTCCCGTCATTCGCACAGTTGACGTAATCAAATTCAAGTCTCGTCAGCTCGATGGACACCATCTCATTTTAATGCAATATTATTTGCTTTGGCTAAGATTGTTTGTTCTATTTATCAGGGCATGTTCTCCTTACATGATCAAACTAAATATTATTACCATTTTCCGCATCTTCCAACGCTTTAGCTCCTGATTTTCATTTTCCATTTATGATCACGTACGTTAGATAGACCGCATTTACAAAACAAGAGATGCTTTTCTGAGATAGTAACCGATTTCTTATCTACATCCGACATCCACTCATACTGTCTACTTAAACACATTGTGATGTCACAGAGCATCACTTCTTTCGAGTATGTTTTTGGGAAAACAAATCGTACAAAAGTATCTGTAGCTATATACTCTTGCACCTTTAGAAATTCAAATATTTTCTTTATTGTAGCAGTTATACCTAAAACGCTTTACTCACATCAATTCAATAAACATCTTCACTAAAATAAACATCATCTACCTACGCAAGTTGTAAAGTCTTTTAGTGGGAAAAGAATTCAATTAAGAGCATTTATTAATAGTATGAAGGATGACATGGCTAACTTGTTTGTTTTCGATTCATTATTACCCCAACTCATTAACTAAGGTTTCATTACATGGTTTTCAGGTGTTATTGAGACGTTGAGAGCTTTTGTACTCATAAATCTATTTTTAGCTCTACAAATTATTATGTCTACTCACTTTATATGCCACTTATCAGTTGCACTGTTGAACAAACATGCAGCTGTCAGTAACCAAACTTTTACACTTTGTGTATTACGCAGTATGGTTACCTTTTACATACTGGTTGTATTAATGCCACTATATTATAACCATTTGTAGTAAAAACTGTTCAAACTTCACGTGTACATATTTAATGACATAGTGACAAACACACGTGTACACCTGATTTTGATGTGTCTGGCCATAACATATAAAAATAACTATCCAACCAGTAAAACCAAAACCAAAGTGAAAGTACAAAAAAAGTGAATTTTCCTAGCTAAAAAGTGTTTCCTTTCCATTCAAAACGTGCTATTACGCAATATAAAAATAAATGTCTGCAGATTCTCTTTAGCTAGTCTACAGCGTATAATGCAGATATGTACATGTACGTATCTACCTATTCTAAGTGTTTTAATAAAAGCTTTACTTTCACCCCTATGATTTGTCTGAATTTTTTTATATGCAATCTAGCATCCGGTTTCACATTTATGTGGAAACCGCAGCATACAATGAATAATTATTATGTTATTCAGTTGTTTGCTGCGTTAATTGTTTCACAAACATGTGTATACATATAAGAATGAACCTAGAGTTAAACTTTCTTTGTCAATAGTATTGGTATACATTTCTGATGCGTTTCACTTTACCCTTACATTTGCCCTTGTCAATTGAAATCTTCATCGCCAATACTGTTTACTTCATGCATTGGATTGTTCGTTTCAGGGGCATTACTCGCTTTTATATATACTAGGTATATATAAATATATGCACTGTATCATATTTGTCTTGTGTTATATTGCAAAAACACTGTAAAATTGAAACTGTTTAGTCCGATTCAACAAGAGCGGCATTGTAGTACTATTAAATACCGAATATAACTCTTATCAGTCTTATCCCAGCAATATGAAAGACGCAACAGGCAAATTCGGCAACTTCAAACGTACAGTATTGTCTACATTCCATGTTTTTACTACACATATGTCTTTCATGGTTTCACTGGTCTAAGTGAAATGTTGGTATGCATTTATAGTACCACTTGTAGTATTATTCACGCATGATGCTGCATTTACGACTTTATTACAAATGTATGGAATTTAATGCATTTGTTAGAGCTGGTATATAGTGTGAGCTACTAAACCCATTTATATTTATAACTTCTGAGGCAAGGTTGTAACTCTTTGGAAATCGACACTTATGTAATATACACAATAATACTTATACGTATAGAATGGGTAGGCATTAGGCATACACATAAGAATAACTATAATTTATTACCGTGCCCGAATATTCCATGAATTCGCTGAATACGAATTAGTAGGTAGTAGAGGTGGCAACGAGCCGAGCCTGCTCGATTATGTTGGAGCTGGATATTTTTAGACAGTTTTCTAGCCGAGCCGGAAGTTTTGGAGCGCAGTTCGAGCCAACCCTTAATAAGTCTTGATACCCTTAGGTAAGTAATATTGGGTAAAAATATGATACTTTAAACTAGATATTAGATTAATAACTACAATAAAATATTTTAGTCCAGTTTAAGTTTCTATTTAAATGATTTTTTCCCTATTATGTCGATTTCGAGCCGATTTCGAGCAAAATGTTTTTCAAGAGTTCGAGCCGAACCTACCTTTTTACTCTAAATAGAGTTAGAGCCGAATTCGAGCCGAGTCTGAAAAAATCTGTTCGATGCCACCTCTAGTAGGAAGTGAATAAAATTATATAAAATATCACACATCTCATCGTACACTAAGTATTCTCGGATCCCAATGAGCTTCGTCAGTTCGTAGGTTCTGTAGACAGTTAAGGCACTCTTTTGTCCTTGTGAGAAATACAATGGCATTAGTATTAGCATAGTGGATTAGTATGTACAAACCATGCAATGTTGAATGTAATAAAAATATCATAGCTATAATATTTTATTCTTGCTATGAATTTATTGATTTTAACTTACAAAATCAATGCACTACTACAACTACAACTAGTGTAACCTTGTGCACTTCCCTCATTTCTATGTATACATTCATTTGATCTTATTATACAGAATTTCAAGGTTTCATTTTTGTCTCTATTCGGTTTAAATTGGCTGATGAATCAGTCTCTGAAGTTGATGTTTAAACTGGATATTTTGCATGTACTAATCAATATACCAACTGTGAGTGATAGTTTCGAGGTAAAATATTTTCAAATAATTCTGCTTAAAATACCAATGAATTTGAGTTACACAATCATACCAACCAACTCAATGCTTGGTGTACTATTTAAGATTTATACATATTATAGACGATCATTTACAGAAATCCAGATTATGTAACTAGTACTACCTGTGTAAATATTATATATACTAAGTATCTAATAGTAAACTGTATATTTGCATATTAGAGTAGTTGCACATTACACATTAGTAACTAGAAAAATCTAGTTTACTTTTTTGTTGTGGATGATTTTGAGATTTACGATTCGGTGTAATATTTTTTAAGTAAAGCGCAACAAAGTAAAATGTTGTTTTTGCACGCAAGTACATGATGTGCATGCACATGTACATAGTACATGTAGATTTTCAGTGCACTAATAATTAATTACATGAATGATGAGTTAAATATTTGTCCTATAGGCTTTTGTGTGACAGGAATGAATGAATATCCATGTTGGTTATATATACATTACACTATGAATAGGCATGAAAATAATTTTGGTGTAGTATTTCTACTCTTTTTCGTAGAAGTAACGAGATTTGATTGCAACTCTAGAGAAAATAAAAATGAAAAAGTATAACGAAACTAGTTTCGTTTTACGCTTCACCCATTTGATGTGCTGATATTTGAGCTATTGCGATAAAGATAGAATTAAGCACCATATTATCCGATACGTACAGCTTAAGTATACTTTTAGTACTCATGTTACGTCAAGCTTGTGATTTGTCATTCCAGTATTCACCTCATACAAATATTCAAGTAAGACTTAATTTCCAGTGAGATTACGTTACCAACCTTGCAATGTGCTTTACTCTTCCTCCCACACAAAACCGACGAAACTCTACTTAGTGGTTGAATTCAAACAAACTATATATAACATAAAAGAAACGTTAATACAGTAACTTGAAACTTCTTATCGTCATGAAGAAGTAATAAGTATATTATTATCCATGAATACAGGTGCGGTTCTGTGACCGCATACCAATATACACATATAGGTAACACTATATATATGCATGATACTGAAACGTCATATTCGTTTTCAAGTAATGAAATTATGTTACTGATTTGCCCTTAGGGTGGCCGAGTATCCTAAAATAGTTTATTATTAGTGGGAAGGTGAAAAATTGTTTTTCATTGGTTCCGTTACATTTCATCATAGAAATTGACTGCGTAAAGAATAAATACCTACTCAAATGTTATATAACATAATTATACGATTTACAATGCGAAACTCACAAACAGCTACATATTATTATTATGTCAGTACATTATTGCTCACTGTGCATGTAAGTACTGTGTACATTCAATTAATGTTTGTAAGCATTATACTATACCCATATACAATGTATGCACGTAATATGTTATCACTGATTTCTCATAAGACAAGGATCCTGGAGCGACTGTTTAATTAACAGTGAAACTTTCAGCTGGAACTAATTCATTAGAAATGTGTCTTAAGCTCATTTCTTGGCTGGTTGTGTCTGAGCACGAATCTGAAGGGTGAGGATTGAGGAAGAAAGTCCATATAACATTAGTTAAAATGAAGTAACACGCATGCAGTGCGGATTTGCTTAAATATTGATTTGCACAATGTTCCTATTGTGTGCAAACACTATCCACTACACTGTAGCTTAATCAAGTTAAGTTTTCTGTAACTGTCTTGATTTCTTCATCAGTAAATACTAAAACTCTAAAACGCTTGTAGACTGTCAATCACTTGTTGAATAATGCCTGTAGTCTGTGCATGTAGACGCATTAAGAACTGTCTTGCTCTTAGAGAATCTTCGAAAGTTAAACGCATACAAGACTACAGAAAGAGAGCACTATTGGAATACTGGACTAATGGAAATAAAGGTTCAAATTAATTCTAATCATTCAAGCATTTACAAACATCTCCATGTAGAAAGATATTGGGTACCATGCGTGTGATGTAATATCTGTAAAACCAGACTTACTTACACGTACAGAAAACATCTCAGATAACTTAGCGAATGCAGTAAGTATCTAGTAGCGTGTTTTCTAGTAGTAATGAACTGCACAGCTTGCTATAATAAATAATCCACTATCAATTTCTACTACAAGAAATACCTAAAAGATTTAAATTAGTATTAGTAGACACAGATAGGTTGTTGATGAAAGAAATAAGTTAATTTAGATATGTAGTATATGTCAGTCACATTTATAGGGTATCAGCAGGAGTCTCGATGTGGGGGAACCATTCATTCAGCTCCAAAGAGTGAATCCAAAAGTACGAGGAAATATTTTATTAGTATCGGTAGGGTGTATTTTTATTTTCTACAGTGTTGTACAGTAAGGACTGTATAGATAGCGTTATTTTCTTAATGATATTGATTAGGTACATAAGAAGTAATTTGTTCGTAAAGCATGTCAAATCGGAAGCCTTAAATTCAGACTCAAGTTTCCAGTGATCTGAATTAAATGCAAATTAGTAAAACATTCTGGAAATCTGGGTTAAAGTTATATAAGGCAAGGCCTAAACGGTATTAACTATTGGGAAATGTTTTTCTGTCTGACTGTCTAGAAAGAACCGTGTCTCGACTAACAACAGAAGCCGTTGCGTCGTGCTCCTGGTGTGTATACACTTTTAAGAATTGCTGATGAAAAATGTGTGTACACTTTTGCAAACACGTAAAAGCCTGTGTTAGTGATTCGTTGTTATGCATGAGGTAGTGTGGTAGTTTATGTCTCCAATAAGAGTGGTATAAAATCGGATTAGTTTTCGATGTAATATGTTTGTAATGCATATATGTAGGTGAAGGTACTTTTGCAGGATTTGCTGACTGTATTAGTTGTTTTGTACACTGTACAGTACAGTGCATCGGTCGTATACTAGAGTGTTGTAAATGTAAGGCGCAGGTAAATGCAGCAGACTTCACTAACGTTCTTTTACTACACAAACACATACATGAATGAAAGTTTGATAAATAGTATTGTGGAAAGTTACACCGACCATGGCTTCCTTTTCACTTCATGTATTATCCACTTGTTTACAAACTTTAATTCTCATTACAAACTTCCTAATCCTTTCTTAGATTAGCTTATTCAATTATTTCTAAAACTTTATTTGGTCATTGTCAGTACACGCATCAGTATTGGAACACAGCGTAACACGGATAAGCTGAGTAAACATAACTGTGAATAGCAAGAAGCAGGAGCAATATTGGTTTGTTGTATAGATTGTATACCATTCTGCTTGGCTGGACCTCTGGACCATAGAAAGTGACTTTGAGACTTCTTTCTTCGTATGTACGTAATATCTTAAGAAATCGAACTTCTAGGAAAATGTTTAGGGCTTCAATCAGGTGGGCGATTTTCCTTGCTGTTTGTTCATGTTTTTTTCAACTAAATTCAACGCCCACCTGACTGGTTTTTTCAATTAAATCCACCACACAAAAGTCCAAAGTTCATCATAAATATCAACAGTTCACAAACAAGGGTATGTATATATACAAAAGTAACTAAAATCCGAGGATTACTGACTTTCCCATGAAAAATTTAGAATTTACTATAAATTATCGTCACTTTGTTTGTCAATGTCATTGCATTGCACTGTACTGAAAGAAACATAAAGACTATACATAAATTATACAAATATGGAATAGGTACTAGAAAAGCTCCGTGAAGCGATGTATTGTATAATTGTAATTGCATCAACTATCTTGAAATCGGATTGCATCACTATCAACTATAAGATGTATAAGATGCTAAAAAATGAAATTATATGAATTGGAAAGGCACATTAAGCTGAGAAACTTATTTTACTTGTGGGGTTCTGTAAAACGAGTCCACTTTCCATATCCCAGAGAGAATTGTACTTACGAAAGGAAACGCATATACACGTAGGTATTTGAAATCTTGCAGTGAAAGATGGAGTTATTCCATACCATTTCCTCTCATACCAATAATAAATTGATAACGAAATAAGCCATTAGAAGCGGAATTTCTTTTGCATTTGAAAACGGAATCCTTTCCCATTCAGGCACACAAGAAGGGCAATAAGACGGATCAGTTAGTTGATCTTGATTCCCTACTGATTTGAGAATGGAACACGGACATGCAAACACTATGAGACTAAAGGAGCACAAGCGAAATTCGATAAAAAATAAAGCCGATGATGGGTGGACGGAGAGAAATAAAAAAAGCCCGTCTAGTTATTTTTGGAAACCAACACATCGTAATAAATCTACGTGAGTATTATATAGCATAAGATACGGCACTAGGTATACAAATGTAAGATTCAGATCACAAGGTAGAAGATACGATTGAAAATGGCTAACTTTTATACAAAAAATTATTCCTACTCATATTATCGTTGCTATAAAGTTTCTAAGATACACAGTGTTGTGTACATTTTAAGAATATGTATCAGCCAAAGCATTAAATTAAAATATCTGTATATTAATTGTAGCTTTCTTCGTTATGATTAAACTTCACAACTATACTTACACCATAATAATTTAGGTTATTTTCACACATTATTTACTTTCTAACTTACTTTCTATTTTCTATTTGTGTTATACCTAGACAAGGTCTCTAAATACTGTAAATACCATATACTATGTACAATGTACATAATAAAATATGATTTTTTTTGGATTTTTTGTCACATCTGTATATATTGGGTTCATGTTCATTATTATTTTTATTAAAATTAGCATACCTAAGTATCTTTCACTAACTAATATAATATAGTAGGTACTGACAATAATATAAAAACTCTAGATAGTGTTTACAGGCATACCTATACATAATATTACTTTAGTATAATCACAATAATCAGGAATAAGATATGAATCGAAAATATACTTTTTCACTAAATAAATGTTCTTGTAGTATTCAATTCGTAGTTAGACTGTTAGACTATTGTACAGATGCAATATTTCCCAAAATCTTTCTGAACGATCTTTCGTAAGAAGTAGGTATGCACGGAAATTTGTAGGAAGAAGGAATGAAGTGAAACTGAGGTAGGTATTATTAGAATTGCCAAGCATTTATAATTTCCATGTGATTCATTTTCAGCTTAATATTGTACCAGATAGAAATGATTGGATACATTTTTGTGATTCAAACGGATTTCTTTCATAAACAGATGACGTAAAAGAAATGTATACGAGAATAACGAAGAGAGATGCAGATTCTGCATATAACTAGCCAGACAAAAACAGATAAAAAGTGGACTCGCTCGTTTAGTTAGCTTGGTCGAACAGAAACACGGGAGTTTGGTATATTAGTATATGTTTATTATGATTAGAATTGGCCTTAGAGCTAATGCTCGTCTTCTGTTTGTGCTATTCTGTACGAATCTCTGTGGGAGGCTTGTTTTCATCACTCACTCATCAAATTGAATAGGAGAAGTAATAAATATTCCATTTCCATCTCAAGGGCTTCAGATAGGAAAAAGCAGCAAGATACATACATGACATGAGTACACTCACTTTGCTTTTCAAGAACTTTGTATTTATTGGCTATACCATATAGTATATCACTAAAATCAATGTAAGAGTAAAAGAATAATGAAATTAGTCACCCACGCAGACATTACACTAGATAGTAATATGTTGGATATGTGAGTCTAACCAAATACATACAGATACGAATAACTGGAAATTGAACACCTACATAATAATATAGGATTTAGCAGGCGCGATATTTTCCATGTAAATGTTCTCAATTCACAAAAAATTATATTAAAGAGGATAATATACATTACAGTTCATCATAATATCGACTTTACATTTTTGAAAGATACTTGCAAAATGAAAAATAATGTTTATAATCAATTTTGCACACATTTTGCAATTGTCATAGGCAGGAAGAACAACAATACATAAAACTATGTGTGCAGTAGTTGCACAATGTAACACAGCTCCAGCACTATATACACAGAAACTTCATTAATGTAGGTAGGTACTCTAGGTACGTATGTATACAGATAGGTATTATAGACAAAATGGATAAAAATTATAAATTATGAACACACACTTTGGAAATAACATTGTCATTAAAGGCACAGCATTGTGTTTACTTCTTAAGAAAACTCGAGTTAAATCATAAAATAAAATAAATGATTGTTTCTACAGAACAATCTACAATAAAAGTTGTACCTTACAAAGACCTTGCTGCCCATCTTTTGTATATACATACCTATTTGTAAGTATTATGTGAAAACGAGTCAATCGAATTTGTATATTATTTGCTAAAAAGTCTTAGAGGTTGAATAAGGAAGATACGACTCAAAATTCATAGAGTACAGATAAATACGTAGATAGTATACGTCAGATTTCGAAATAGAAATTCTAAAGTTCCTATTGAACTTGTGTAATAATTGTACATATACTATTATAGTCATAGTATTAATTCACAAATAGTATACACATGGTATGGTATACCTTAGCTCATATATTAAGGAAAGAGTACAGTTCACAAAATTTTGCATAATATGAATAACGCATAGCGCAATGGAATATTAAAGGAATTGTATTTCATTGCAATAGAATAGCCAGCGATATTGTCGCTACTAGTAAGTGTTTCATTACTGGAATATAATATTAATACTAAGCATGGCAAAAACTTTGGCTAAACAATATTAGGTATATTAATATTAGTTTAAAAGTGTTTTGAATTGTAAACTTTATATTATGTACACATTTATAGTTTAGGTAGGTACATTATTAATTCCACAGTAAGCAATTGGATTGAACTCGCATAATAAGTTGAAAGTTCAGTGTTAATATACACAGAACCCTAAGCTATACTTTCGTATTTTCATTTACATCCTTTCTATTATCAGTAACTTCAGAATACTAACAATTTGTCGCAGTAATCCAAACACGAGATATATAATATTGTATATAATAAACTACTCTATCTTCAAGCAGTAAGTTCTTAGACAATGACATTTCGAATTATAAATATTACAATCTCACCAGTAATTGTGCAGAGCTAACTTGTCTACTGTTTTTGTAAGTTTTATCGGTGGTGCGACATTTTTTTCATTTGTGTCACCAATTGGTCCGGTATTTCAGCCAGTACCTCTTTAGCCAAAACTGTTTTCGTCTCCATATGATTACTGCCGTATAGTTTCATAAATCTTTGGAGTTCTAAATAACATCATTCACATATTATAATTTACATGTACTGCGGAAATACATAAAGAAGAGTTTGCTCTAGCTTATGAATTGACAGCACATGAGTTTGACAAAGCTACAGAACAAATGAGCATTCTACATTAAACAATCTTAACATTAAATATAAATATTAAAAATCTTAAAAGACAAGAGATTACATTACAGGAGGAAGGAGTTTGAGGTGTACTTAAGAAGGTTTAAGGCATCTACTAAGAAGATACTTTCATCAGCTAAAGGCATACATTGAAACTTGACTATAATACCCAAACTGAAGCGTAGTGCACTTATCGTGTAAAGTAATATTGACATTCTCATAATTATGCATACAATCCATTTTTTGTCATTTCTAAGATGGATTTAGGCTGTGTTTAATATTATTTTTGAGGGACATGTATAATGATTTTAAAAAGCAAAATATTAATTCATAATTTTAATTGTTAAAACAGCAGGATATAAATTAAAGTTAATTTGGGCTTAAAAATTTGAACTTTAAATTCAGGTACAGTGTTGTAATTGTCATAAATCATAAAGCAGTATTAGTATTGTGAACGTCCAGAACCAAAATCAATAAAACATTATTCAATGGTAGGTATTCTAATTCCAGAATTTAATCTTAGATTTATCGGCAGCTTTGAAAGTCTGAATAGGATAAGAAGAGTTTCGAGCTTTCATGAATCCGACACACTGATCAGGCAGCTCGGCAAGAACAGCTCTAGCTAAGTTCTTCTTACTAAACTGTTGCCAATTTGCAGAGTGAGTATAAGGAATAAAGTCCCTCATTGCTGAAACATAGTCAAAACAAGATAAAGTTATTGTCCGTCAATCTTCCTACAGACAACCTAAATTAGTTGCTTTAATTAGTATGAACACGTATTGGTAACGAAAAAAATAAGTCGCAAATGTTTCAGTAATATTACATTACATTCTAACGCACTTTTAAAATTGCATAGACCCGCAAATAATAAACTGAAAAAATCTATAGAGATCACAAATCGTACAAGGACACCAGGAGAGACAGCGATAATACAGTTTGAAGGGATACAGGAATACAATAGCTAACATAGTAAGTGAAAGTTGAATATACAAACATTGAAGTAAATACTCACCTACAAACTGCACAATGTCACGAGTAGCTAAAATAAAAAATATACATGTCATAAGAATTATATTATAACATAGGTATAATAATATAGAGGTTAGATTACTCTTATTAATGCCTACCCGCTTTCCCATTATGACGAAGAACTTTCCCGTCACTGTCCAAAAATTCCATTGCACTGAAATCCTCTTGGCCAACACCAATTATAATGATGGACATCGGTAGAGTGGAAGCCTCAATAATTGCTTCCTTCGTAGCATCCATATCACATATAATTCCATCCGTTATGATAAGCAAAACAAAATATGAATTCCCATCATCAAAGCGTTTCGCAAACCGAGAGACGTGTTGTATCACCGGAGCGAAATACGTTGGCCCATATAATTGCACTATTTAAAAATACGACAACCATATGTAAACACATTTTTTTGTACTTTTTGTTTATAGGGTTTTCAATCGGTTCACGTACCAGAGTTGAGTGAATTGTAGTAAGCTTCCAAAATTCCTCTTGTTCCCAAGCAATGAGGTTGGTCTCTCGAACCATTTAGAAAAAATTCGTGAGACAACCGTCCATCAGGAGGAATCTTGCCTCCGAATCCTAATGCTGGGAAGCTTTTGTCACTGTCATAATCTTCAATGATTTCTCCTAAAAATAGATGTCACATCACAGTAAATGTATACCTAGTCAACTATTCCAACTCCCACCATAACAGAAACGAAACGTTTAAAATATTCTTTGAAGCCATGATTATAATCATATAGATTATAGGACAACTTACCGACTGATTTTATTGCAATAACATACTGGTTGTCTTGATTTGGGTTTCGGTAGTGTAAGCTAGATGGATGGTTAGGATCACCATTGGAAGCAGTGAAATCTACCGCAACGGTAAAATGTATTTGAACACCGCTTTGAATGTAATCCAGGAACGATTTCTCTTCTTCCACACGTAACCATTCGACATTAATTGTGCCAGAGTTGGTATACTTCTTGCTTTTAGCTTTTTTCTTTAAATTGATGACAGGAAAAGATCCTCCGCGGTTTTCAGAGAAATTGCACCCTATAACATTAATTAGCATTACAAACATGTCGGTATATTTTATATTTTAAAACATTACATTATGTATGGAAATATGTTTCAGGTAAAATAGGTTACTTGAGGCAAGCTGATTATATGTTGTTTCGAATTCTCCAATGAAATCACTGGATCCGTCACTATCCCAGTCGTATACTTGAAAACGCAGAGCTCTCTCTGGATTTCCGCTTGTCAGAGATATCAACCTGATTGTGAATGGATGCCAATCAGGATCCAAGGTTTGCTTTATTATTTCGGTTTTGTGCACTTGAGTCCAGCAACTGTGATGATTTAAATTTTAGATAATAATTAATGAAATTCGGGTATTACTTGTTTGAAACGTTATATATGAAATCTGGTTTGTTTAGCATTTTCATACTTGTCATCTGTCTTTTTTGAAATCGTTACATAAGGATCACTTTTTCCGAACCAATCTTTTTTATCCAGTCCTCTTGCATTCATTTTAATATGAACAATTTCTTTGCTTGTTCCCAATTCCTCCGCCGAGATTACAATGGATGAAGACGTTTTTCCACGAAACTTTGGAGGCAGTTCCAGATTTCTTTCAAACTATTTAAATAATTGTAGAAAATATTAGTTTCACCAACCAAACCTTAACCTATGACAAATAAAGTCTTTCTAACTTTTTTGTTTGGGGCTGCAACAATTTCCCCCAAACTGCATTCCAAACTTCCCAAAAAGTCATGATCCGCAAGCATACTTGAACTTCCATCCCAATCATATATGGAGAACTTGAATATCTACAAAATAAGTAATTGTTTTTGTAAAAAGACAATACATATTTTCAATTCATCATTTACATGCAAACATTGAAAACTAGCGTTATAAAAAAATAAACATACCTGTCTCTCTTCAAATCTATAATCAAGTAGAAATTTTTTGTCCCACGATGGATTCAGGTTATTTTTGATCTGCTCAGTCCTACCAACCTCAGCATACTGATTGTGGGCAAGATCTTTGGAGTATACCAAACAAACGGGGTCGGATTTTGAAAACGTATCACGGTCCAAGAGATTCCTGTAATATGCATTAAACATAGTAATTATTGCAGTAAAATGGTAGATAGAGCATATTATTCAATAGTACATAGTATCAACGTGTACAAATAGAACCATCGAAAAAAATAGTGATATCCATTTTCTACCTGCAACTTAATGTTAATTCAACGGAAGACTGTAAAATATCGGAATTTTTAGTTGACGATGGCACACCCGATGGAGGGTTCCCTTGAGTGGTATACGCCATAAATATATTTAATGGAAATTCAGAGACCCTAACAACTAATAATCGGTATTATATTTATTGCTTAGATATTATTATTCTTGTTACACAGACCATAGAGGATACATAAATTTTTCCAGCACATCGATGAGAGCGAAGTGCATGGCAAACAAAGCTGTTATCTATTATCTTAATGATATGACTAATGTCACTGTAGCACACTCGAATAAATTATTACTATTACGGTATTACGTAACGTACACATTAATATGAAACAAACACAAGGAGACTGATTACGTAGGTATTATACTCTAGTCATGCTGCTATCAACTGCAATTCTTTTGTGGTACTATGCGGCAACTGACTGATAGCACATTTAGTGTTTAAACAAATATAATGTAGTCAGTCCTTTCACCTTTATCTCACAGAATATGCGACTAAATTTTATGCTTTTAGATTAATTAGAGACAGAAACTGAGCTATTTGTATCAGTAAATGGAAATAAGTGTTCACAATTCCAAGTTCTATTTTCATACAGTATACTTAACTAGAAAATGTTTAAAATAGCTTTCCATATACAATCTAAATTGCAACAAAATCGGAAAAGTAAACGTTCATTCATCAGTTCTGGTGTTAATAAATAAAACATACCATGTACAACCCGCATGTTCATTTTGTATATAATATGTACACAGTACTTTACACACATAAGCAAGGCTACTTACATTCATTGAATGACGTTGCCACTGAATTCATGAACAAGCTAATGAAGTACACCCAGAACTTCTGGGTATGCTTCATTGGCATCATTGGTTTCATGTTTCATCGTTTCATGATTCTGGGAGAAGTGTGCAATCTGTTATATAAAACACACACAATACAACTCTTTTGGCTTTCTACTCGTAATACATTTATCTATATATACCTATGTACAATGTTAGCAAGTAATTTGTAGCCACTTTAAAACAACAATTATTTTTAAAATGAAATAATTTGCATTCTTATCGAAACTGTAATAAAGAGTAGTTAGAATTAGGCATACTTTAATAAGTCTTTGAATACTTCAAAACAATTAAAACAATATATCTGTGAATGTGCAGAAATATACAGCATACATTACTTATAATATTTCGGCATTCGCTAGGACAGTACAAATGATATAATCCCCCAGTTCCCCGATGTATAAACAGATCTTATGATTATAAACATTACCTAAAACTTTCAAGTTAGCAAGTTAATGTAATCAATGAAATGTAAATATTTATACAACTTTACCAATGTAAACTAACTAAACAACCACGCATTCAGTATAATTCGCATAATATTGCAGTTGCACATATTTGGGAATTTAGGACATATCTACATATTATAAGGGAAAGCAATACGAATTACAAGAAATTTTGCAAAATAAATATAACATAAATCGTATTTCTTATACACATGGCTTAACTCTTGCATCAATTCCAATATTTTTAATCGTAGAAACCAGAATTACTATAATTACATTTATACCTCTAATATTATACGTCTCTGTCTTTTTCATCTCAATATATTTTTAAAAGCATACAAAATTAGAATCGCGTTTATACTGTGTAATACTAACAAATATCAGCGGGTGCCATTACAAATACCACATTGTGTGTATGGCAGTGATCAAATCAATAATACCTAAATGATTTTCCCAAGATCAATAGTTAAATATCATTGTAATTTCAAAGTATAGTAAGTTTATTGGTAGAAAAACAGTACTTGGTTCATTTAAGTTACATTAAAAACAATGACGCTTTTTTTCAGAGTCAAGTTAGGAATTTACAGTGATTCATAAATTATTTACAATTTTTAATAAAAAAATGTATTTAATTTTGTAAGGAAAATTAGTTGTATTTTTCAAGAGGTGCGTAGTTCAAAAGTTTTTCAATCAAATCCACATGACCCAAAAGCATTCTTCTACAACAATATCGTTTCAGTCCAAGAGCGTCAAGAGCATCTCTAAAATTCAAAAACATTTGTTGTTAGTTTGTACTTTAAGATTGGGCACTTTATTTAAAAAAACCAAAAAGACAGGAAAAAACTTACCCTTCTGTATACTCAGCCTGAAGTAATCCCAAATACGCTTCCCACTTATTTCCAATTACCTTACCACAGGTAAAACAACGTACTGGAATAATCATTTTGTTGAGTTTGTGGACAAAACGTTTCCAAAATAACTCCCCTTTTCTGTTCAAGCTTCTTGATTAACTCTATTAAAAATATTGATGTAACGATTAATATTATACAGTTAAACTATAACTATTAACTAACAATGGATCTAGCTTGGACGGTATTGCTGAGTGTCAACTGAATTAGTTGTATAAACAAAACAGCTGATTATTTTGTATTTAGTTTTCAAACATCGAAAGGAAGGGGGAAAAGGGACACAAAATATTGATGGGGTACATGGTGCATACAGCAAATGATGAGTTAAAATCAATACTGCTTAACAATTTTTAACATTTCAGCTTTTTTGATGTAAGGCACAAAAACACTCTTGTTCCGATTCAGACGACAAAACAAAACCGGTCCATTCCATGCCATTTTTAATCATTAGTTGTTAGTAAAGTAAACAACTTCCAGAACAGTACATTCTGGAAAATACAATAATATTATAAAATTGGTGAACTGAATGAACAATAATAAAACAAACAAACCTGAATTTGGTTGTAGATTCGAAGTAAGCAGGATTAATTTCCAAAATTGATGACTTTTTTGGAGAAACCGAAAGATTAAAAAAGTGTATTGCGTTCTTGAAGTTGCTTCGCACGTAGAAATTTGAAAAAGGTGCGCGACATTGCTTCGGTTGCTCAATAATAATTTGGGGTACTCTGACATTCTTACAGTGTAGAGTAGAATGTAGATTGCGAAACTGTCTCTGAGCTTTCTTTTGCATTCTGTCTTCTGTTGACTGTACTCTCATTGCATTACACTTTCACAAGAATTGACTTTAAAAGTTGAAAATCAAATCATTCCAAATACCCAAATATAATAAGATTTACAGGGAGAATATTTTACTGGTTAGGTGAAATGTACAGACAACAAACGTTGGAAAGCTAGCAACGCAATTATACCAATAATCTTGGTGTGATGTAAACTGATTCGAAATCGAATGCCGTATTTAGTAAACTTTAAGAAAACTTTACAAGAAGAGTATTAAATGTATGTATGTATGTCAATACCACAGTTGCCAAAATATATGTAAAAACAACTTACTTAGCAGTTATTGTGAGTTGAACTCTACTGGTTGGTAGTGTATTTTTTGCATCCGATAAACTCATATTTGACATGGCTACTGTTTCAGAAGAAAGTTGCTGAGGATTCATATTGAGATTCTGTTGGTAAGGATTATGCGGGGCAGTGGCATATCCCATTGGAGGGTTGGCGAATTGTCCCCCAGGAGGAGCAAATGTTTGTGGTGCAGGTGGATAACCTGAAGGTGGGTATCCTCCCATAGGAGAAGCACCGTATTGTCCTCCAACACCAGGAATAGGTGGTTGTCCCATCCCCATCGATGGGTAAGGTTGTCCAATCATGGGGCATGGTGGTTGTTGCCCAAAATTCCCAGTTTCATTTCCATTGCTGAAATTAGGATTAACTGCTGGTGGAACAGTACTGCCAGGCTGACCAGGATAGTACGACGGCTGCTGAGTGTGCTGAGGAGGCTGCCCTACTGTATTAGGACCTGGAGGATATGGATAGGGTCCTCCTGGATACGGTCCTCCGGCACTTCCAGGGTACGGAGCACCACCAAATGGTTGAGGGGCTACACCTTCATTTTCAGACTGCGTTGGAGCAGATGGATTCATTTTTTCTTAAAAGCGACCCCAGTTGTTATTGTCAATGGCTTTAACAATTTGAACCTGTTGAATGGCTCTCAGTCAGTCATCAGTGTTAGTTAGGCTGTAAAAATTAACAACAGAAGGACAACTACTATAATAATATGCACTTCATTAAATTATTACATATTAATCGATGGTTTAATTAATAATATAAATTCTGAGAGTTAACGAAAACTTACCTTACTCTTTATTGTTATTATTTTGTAGACGGCGAATTTTGTCTTTTGTCAGAGCTTAAAAAAATTGCAACTAATAATTGTAAGTAAGTTTTCATCGTACATCGTATCGTTGTGAAATATAATATTCAGTATTAGAGTTGTTAGTTTGTTAGTACTTACCTTATCTTTTGTTATCTGATATACAACATAAGATGCATGCACCACAGCTTATGTTTACAAACAAATAACAATTGTCAAATTCCTGACTATCAAAACGGTTAATGATGTTGATTTGTTTGTATAAGTAGATTAGTCGATTAGTGTAAAGAATTTTCAATGCTGGGGTAAATTGGGTTAAAATGTAAAATTGCAACTTTCTGTAACATTCGTGTTTACTTTTCGCTAGAAGTATATCTAATCCTAATCCTAATCTATCGATTACGTCTTCGTCCTATGTCCTAAGTGTTATTGTACGTGTATTCCTGATTTGAGATTATCACATTCACATTCTTTAGACATGTTCTACACATTACAGCAGTAAAAGTATTATAGAACTTGAAGTTACCACCGGGCTGCGGGTGTTTCATATCATGTCACACAATGTAATCTCAATTCTTCCCAATATAACGCAACAGGAAGGAAAAAATCGATATTTTTGCTTGTAATCATCATGAACGCAACAATTTTTGCCATACTTGCCATTTCTTTACCAGAGCCATGTATGCCAGGACTAATCGATTTGACGGGCGTGGTATAATTTCTAATGAAATTATGTCGTGGTGATGATGGTCGCGTTAGTGGTAAGCCAACCTTTTAGCCTAACCAGATGTAACGTAATTTTTCTAAAAACATTAAAGTACGTCACCTGTCAGTCAGACAGAGCAGAGATCAATAAAAGATCATCTGAAATGACATTAATAATGATGTCAACATTTACATGGACATAGACCTTGTTTGTATCCATTATCCATACCTATTTTATTGTTGGTAATCAAAATAAGTAAGACAGTCAGTAAGAGTAAATAATTGTCTAACAATTAAAGTAATACATCTGATTCGTTTCAGCAGCGGTTTATTATTGTTTGCAATTCGGTGACTTGGATTTATTTGATGACATTTTAACAGGAATGAATTCGTTAGATGCAAGCAACTCTAAAGTTTTCATCTTATCAATTTGCTCTTCAAGTCCACAAACTAATGAATTGTGTGTTCCTTCGGGAGGGCAATCCACGTTGAAGAAAATATAGGCATCACGAAGTAACTCTGAGGCTTTTTCGATCTCTTCTTTAAATTGAGAATGGGCAATTCTTCCCCCAATGAAGTCATTTTCTGCCTGCAAAGTTTTCTCTCGCGAAATGCCAGCTTTTAGTAATGCTGTCCAATAAATAAAAAATAATTGTTATTAGATATTTTTTAGACTTCTCTTGATATTAGTGTTGTGACTTTAAATAGAAAACATACCTAAATCCCTTGAAAGCCCAGGTGACACAAACTTGACAATTCTTAAAAGATGTTCTGTTGCATTTAGGTATCTTGTTCGTTCTTCATCATTCGATTCATACTTCGTATTGTAATTTACTTTGCTCTCCAGTGAGTGAAATATCTTGTTTTCTGCACGAGTAATAATCCAATGATGAGGATGTAAAAGATTTCCTGACAAATCCTTTGAAATGGCTAAGGAATTGAGTAGCTCATTTATTTGTGTTGCAGGTTTTGTAAAATCGCAGCTGCTACAGTTCCACGGAGAATCTTTATTCAATGGATTATTTGATCTCAGAGTAGCTTTCATACATTTTTCACAAATTAGTGTAGACATTTCACTGTTTAATTCAGTGTTGTCCAAACAGCGTTCACACTTGCATACAAATCCTTCGAACTCTTCCAGTAGCTTTTGACGTTCCATGGTGCCCATCTCATAGCTCACACGGTTGTAACAAATAGTTAACATTTCCCCTTTCTTCACGTCAACAGTTGTTCTGATTCTTAAGGTGGCTTGTACTCCTGGAGTAATTTCCCATGTGCAGTTGGGTGAACAAGAGTGATTGAAGAAACTGCCATCAATGAATAAGTAAGCCCCTCGCCTTTAATTGAAATCACAAAAAAAAATATGTATAACATTACATTAAATTAAATACTACTATTTTCTTTATTATATCGGTTTATTACATATTAAACGTTTCTGAGTCATCCTTCACATTAGTTACTTGGTATTTGGTGTTCAGAGCAATAATGTCCTTCATTGACGTCCATTCTTCGACAGAAAATAAGTCTGTAACTTTAAAAGTGTCCATTGCTTTTCCCTCCACTTGATTTTTGGCTTTTTGGATCGGGATTTGTCGTTTCGTTTGCAGGAGCAAAACTCGGTCGTTAGCTGCTTTGAGTAAACATGATCGTAACACCAATATCTCAGAATATGTCCAGGAACTATTGTTGAGTTCTTCAGAGTAAATGACTTTCTTATCGGCAAATAGTTTGCATTCCAAGTCGGCATGATGCGATACCTGCGATAATTAAGTCTTATTGTATATAAATAAGTATTTGTGAGTGTCAAGTCTAATTAAAAATCAGATCTAAATATCTAATTAAAAATATATACATTTTAATTTAAAAATACTTTACTTCCTGAAGAAAGCTTACTTTTTCACAAGCTGAGCTACAAATTGGCCACCCACAAGATGAGCATTTTCTGAAGTCAACTTTTTCCATTGCTTTGCAACAACTAAGGCATGTTGGTGATGGTGAATCGTCATTCTCAGGATTAGGGTTTGGAGCATAAGAGAAAGGAACTTCCTGTAATACTATGCTCCCCGCCTTTAGGACTCTTGCAGCAACTGCATAACGACCCAAGTCAATTTCTCCGTCCTTTTTAATTATGAATGCAAAACATTTACTTTTGTGTTGCTTCCAATGTACCTTTTGATGTTCAGACGAACAGTAAAATGCATTGTTGCATGCACCACAAGTCTTTAGACTAGGCTTGTTGCACACGTTGCAGTAGTTTTTCAAAACTGTGGTTTCCATCATTGCTTTTAAATTAATTTTCACCATTAAAGAGTAAATCCTCAAAACGCTCCTGAAAAATGAAAAAAAAATCAAATAAAATGTGTACACCTACAAGTACAAATTGCAATACAAGTAATGTGTGTGTTTTGTTTTAAAAACCAATATATTATACCTACCTATTAGATGTTAAAATTAGAATTTAGAATACAAAACTACATATGTATTATTATATGATGAAGTATTCAAAAAGACAGGTTTGAAGAATTAGTAATTCACAACAAAGTGCAAAAAACTAGCTAATGGAAATAGAATACATAATTGCAAATTTTAAACACATACCCAACAGACCCACTTGAGATGAATAGCTGAGCAGCTGAGATATCAAATATCGACGCAACAAGTATTAAATTGTATTTTAAAAAACTACTTTTTTCAGCTAGGTACTTTCATTCATTCCACAAGCACAAGTCACGTAAACGTCAAACAGCTGCATCATGTATGCTGTATTGTATTGTATGCTGTAGCTGAAGTAGCTGTGTAAAGAGGAATACAAAACAGAGAAACAGTTTCATTTTGCCCCAGACGACGGGGATTCTCTTTCTTCGGAGAGCTTGTTCGCACTTCGCACATTCACGCTTACCGCAGTTTACCGCACCCACACCGAATACAAGTTGGGAGGAAAATAAAGTTTCATTTTCATGCATTGGTATAGATTTCAACAAAATTTATTTCGGCAACAATGTATTTTGTATTTATGTATATTTTATTTACAAGTATTGTCTTATTCCTAACTTTCTTGACATCTACATAGGTGAAATACTATTAGTTGCATATTCATTATTTATGTATTTTTTTAAAAATAAGTTCAGGTGATATTATTTCATTGTTACCACATACGAGTTATGAAATGAATTATACATTTTGACTCATTTTGTGTTCATTTCATCATCCAAATCCAACTTAATTACTAAAATCATTTTTTTCTACTTTTCTTGCTCATCAGAATCAAAATTCTGCACGTCCAGTAAATGATGAGGGAAAAGACTTTGAAGGTAGTGAATTTCCTCACGAAGAAAAAGTTTGAGGCTGTTATTTTTGCAGGCCGACATGAGCGGAGAAATTTTTTGCCATATTTTCCGCATACAGGTTTCCACGCAGTTACATACATTAAAGAGTATGTATGAATTTTAGCTGCAATTGGGAAACTAATGAAATTAGTTACAAAAAGGACAAGGGAAAGCATTGGAAAAATAAGAAACCCTGGCATTTTAATCTGGTTGTGTAATCGTACACTTATTACATTGACATTAACAGATATAACGATCACGCATAATACTGTGATGGGAGTTACAAGAGACGAAAAACAGCTATTAAACAACTGACTCAGGACTTGAAAACATCTAAATATGTGAAATGAGTTTGCTTCAAGTCGTAGATTGTCCACTGTTGTTGGCCCACCTTTCTTGATACTGTAAGAAGTACATAATATTTTCGATTATTAAGCAATGCTAAAAGCAAACCAGGGATTTTAATTAGCTAAAAATAAAAGCATATCAAATCTATCGATTGTTTATGTAAAGACGTACTTAATTTCTTTGAGCCAGTAGCTTGTGCTATATGTGTAGAAGAGCAGAGTAAACATGGAGAATTGTATTACATTAAATGCCATGAACAAGTCAATCATTTCCAATACAATAAAGGGAATAGCCCACCACCACGGATTTTCATGCTCTGCAGAAGCACAAGACATGGAATAGTAGTACCATGGTTTACATGGATTTTTCACGTAGCGAATGGATGCTAATATCATGATGGTTCCTGTGACAAATTTTGATCCTTTTGCCATCAGATCCAAGCTGTTTGTTGGGAAGTGGATGCCCTCCTTCGTGTATGTCACTGAGAAATTTAAAAACAATATTGCACTATTGTTTGCGTTAAATAAATGAATATGTATATCAATAATTCAAGTCGGAACACTCTATGATATTAATTTTATTTAGGTACATGTTTATGTGAACAAATCACTGGCCTTATTTGCATTTTGAATTGAAGGAAATTGTTATGCACACAATAAATTAAATTTATTTGTCTATACTAAACCATTCTCCCTACCGTCCCCTTAAATTTTCACATTTACCTTTCACTAGTCCTTTCACAAAAAATTTCTCTTCGACCTTTCACCCCGACTTTTACTGAAATTTTTACCTGCAACTTTCCCTTAAATTTTTACCTACAACTTTCACTTAAATTTTTACCTGCAACTTTCACTTAAATTTTTACCTGCAACTTTCACTTAAATTTTTACCTGCAACTTTCACTTAAATTTTCAACTGCAACTTTCACCCTCTCCCACTCCCCATTTAAATTTTTGCCTTTCCCCTTATCACATGTGACATTGCCCCGTATTTTTCATCTGTACCTAACCCCAAGTCACCCGTACTGTGCATTTTACTTGCAACTAATTGTTACCCCTGTCACCCACGCTTTCATCTGTAAGTTTCCTTTCACTTAATTAAAATTATTTATCTTTTAACCGTTATCTTAAATCCATACTTATTATTAGTGGTAAACGATGCCCCACAGCAATAATAATGTGAACTATATTATTAATGTTAGTTAGTATGGCTAGGTAGTAAAATTAGTTAGATAGTAAAATCAAAATAATTAAAATAATTACGTACCACGTAAATATTGGACGAAATTAATATGTTTGTTCACGAAGCTCAGGATCTGAGCCTTCTTTCTAAGGTTGTTGAACATTAGAATACTAGTGAGGAAAAAGGAAAGGAGCCAAACTATGTGTACATACTTTTGCGATGCAATGACACTTTTCTTTTTTAACTCCTTCTGAAAAGAGACAATCAGAAAGAAGAGTCGAATCCAAATTCGGAGGACCAGTACATAGTGGATCCTTCTATGTCTAGGATTTGACTCATTCTCTAAAACAAATGATTTGGAATTCCATCTGAAGGGTACAGCTTTCACGAATGAAGCATTTTGAAATACCCTTCCGATTGCTTGAATCGTTTTCTGCGTTATCATAATGAAGTTCCCTTTAGAACTATTCAAGTATATTACTTGTACATTTAGAACAATAATCTTGTTCAGTCAAATATCTCTACTCTAACAATACGACCAGTATGCAGTACGACAAATAGTTTAATAATGGACACGGTTTTGCTCTTCGGGTTAGTTTATATGAATGTGTTGTTTTACAATGTTTTCGTCGCGTCATGAAAGTTATTCGCTCGAGTCCAATTTCCGATGTTAGTGGATGAAAAACACTCACTATATACTGTATACCAATAAGTAAACAAGTAAAAAACAACTAAATTAATATTTAGATTATGTTGAAGCTTTGACTTACATGGCCTTTATCATTGTATTTACAGAACTCTGTAATAATGTTATTATTTATTTATAAAGTACCTCTATTCTACATATTTTATTATTTACTACGCTGCAGCATTTTGCTCGGTTTATATATAAATTGTTGTATGCATGCCTAATGTAGGTAGTAAGGTTATAAGGTATATTGTTTATGTTTTGCTAATCTAGGTTTATTGAAAACAATAGGTAGGAAGTAGGAGGCACCTGTGTAAGTACCTAAGGGAAAATGCCGCAAAACTATTAAAAATGTATACTATAAATTGGAAAATAGTCGTGTAGCAGTGGCGCATTTAGGGGGCTTAAGAGGCTGCAGCCCCCCCCCCCAAATTTTAGGACTTACACTAGATAAAAACAGGTTTCTCCTAAAATACCAAAACAGAGGTTTTATTTGTCTTAAAAATACAAAAATCTCAAAACAATTTCGTGCTACGCGCGATATTCATGCAATATCCATTGATTTTGACCTAAATTTGCGGAAATTTTGGCAAAATAACAAAGGTTTGCTCAAGCCCCCCCCCCCATGTGTGACTTGGATATGCTCCTGTCTCGTAGTGATGAAAGTTATCGGATGAAATCACAACTATATGGAACCTCCACTTCATTAATTTCTTTAGTTATGAAAGTTATTAGATGAAACTACTACTATTTACTATATAGAATCTCCACTTCATTGATTATTAAAGTTATTGTTATACCTCCATTCATAAGCCTTGTTTTATTTTGAAAATTCATTACTTTTAGTTTGCCAATCAGCATTATGATTCAATCAAAATATATTGTTCATATGAATGTCGTCTTAAGGTTCGACCATGTTCTATACATATTTTCAATCTCCGCGTATTATATGTATAAATCCAACTAAACCTAAGAAAAGCCAAATTATTTTATTTTCCAATCCACCTTTAGTTTGTGTTACATATTTTATGTATACATACTTTTATGTATACGCGAAAAATAGTGACTATGACAGTGGCTATCCTAGGTTCAGTGGGCCCTGGTTCAAAATTATCATTTTGGGCTTCAGTGGGCCCTTTACTATGAAGA
>JAQFYB010001125.1:0-36696 GCA_034694085.1 Pogonognathellus longicornis
CTTGAGTATCAATGTCAATATGAATGGTGTATGGTGCTATGATAATTAAACAAAAGTAATTGAATATATGCCATACTACTGTGTAATTTACCCTGCATGAAGATATCACAAGTTAGTATCAAAATGAAGCAACTTGCTTAAACATTGTGCAAGTAGATATTTTGTAGCCATTGTTAGTAAACGCAAAGAGATATGAACAATCAGGTATAACGTAAACCCTTGTTAAATTCAACCCTAGAAAGAACTGAATAACTCAAACATTAGTCAAGGTAATTGATTTTTATTGTTTCTTTAAGAGTTATGTTTCCTATGGCCAAGGTGTAGCCAGAAATGCAAGAAATCGTTTAAAACATTGCATAAATCCGTAAAATGGAACCAATCTGGGTGCGATTAGGAAGTAGGAGGGCAGGAGTAAATTATTTTCTTGTAAAACACGAAACCTCATATTAAAGAAACCACACCGCTTCCTACGTATTATGTATGTAGGAGGGTTTATTGTATGATTATTTATTTATTATTGGCTAACGCTCTAATTGTGATCTACATACATAACAGAAGCACAAATATATCAACCCCCACAAAACATAACATTGTATATAATAATTATTATGGTAAATCTAAGACACTCGCATACATAGTACCATCAGAAAATAAATATGATACATCGCGTTTAATTTTTCTTTGACAATGTAAGATAACTCTGTATTTTTTACTAAATGTACATCGGATTATGACAGTTTCGTTCTAACCTGCTTCTAACTTACGAAAACGGTGTAATCTTTTACATGAAGGTTTTTTAATGCATTCCATTTAGCATAAAAATTCAATTGGACAAGCCAAGCCCGTGGGAGATAACATCAAAGAAAGGTGTGAAGATGTAATAAGTTTGTCAGACAAGATTTGAGTTGCTAAAAGAGCCTTGATGTAGTAATGAACTTATTTAACTTGAGTAGAATATATCGTTGCTATAGTTCTATATTCTATATATACGTAGAACAAGTGTGCAATTTAAATTTATAAGCAATGCTCATCTTCCATTTCAATTACAAGCAATTAATTGAATGTGATTAATAAATACCTTGTCCCGTATAGTGATTTAGTCCGAATAAGACACTCAGACTGTAGTTTTAAATTGAAATTGGGCTTTATTTAAGTGACGAAATTGGATCATGAAATTATTACAGTTCGAATGAGTAGAAAATAAAATATTTGATTCGGAGGAAGGAGAATCAGACTAAGAGAAGACTGTATTGGATAGATGTAAGGTAGGATAGACGAGGCATAATGACAGGAAAAAATTCAAAAGCTACTATGTATGTTAGGCGAAAAGGAAATGTGTGAGAAAGGATGTTGGAGTAAGTGGTGAGTGGGAGACGGGTTGGAAATATCAGGTGAAGAAAGATTAGAGACGAGATGCTGGTGTTGAGCTTTGACTTTGGCCTGCGGGAACGCAACAGATGTACGAATGTTCTCCGAGTACCCACCCAACTTGACTTCCAGACTTTATAGGAAAACTAGGATTCTCATTCAGTTTGCAAACCAATCGGAATTCATTCAATTCAATTTACTATACATCTTATTGTATCTATAATATACGTCTATTAATCTCCGTCAGACTCACTTCCAATCCCATCCGACTTCCTTGCAATGCCCATATTAGATTCTTCTAAATGAATTGCAATTTACAACGGAAAAACTCAATTTAGATAATAATAAATACTTTCCTATCAATTGCATTTCTCCGAAAGGATCCAGTTTCCAGCAAAATTGAAAAGTTCCTTTCAAGTCTAACCTACTGGTGCAAGTAAAAGCTTTGATTCGCAATCAAAACATTCATCTGCAAAACGCAAAAGAGAATGGCATGCAATATGCATCGTCGGGTACTTTACACTTTCGGCTCAGTCATGTCAATTTGTGTGTAATGCGTATTTAGTCTTAAACTTAGTTTGGGATACCTAGACCAGTCTACCAAAATGTTACACCTTCCTGTTAATTAGACTCTTTCAATGTCGGGTGTTGGTAAAGGAACTTATACCGTGTTTCCTATTCCATTGAAAAATCCATTTGGACGGTATTTGGAGGTAAACCTCAAAAGTTAATAGAATTATTTAGAAACATTAGTAGCAACTTGGAGCTCCAATTACCCGGTTCGAATCCAGCAAAATCTAGAACGCAATTTCGTTGCTTAACACAAGTGAGTGAATCTTTTATCCACGTTTTACCATCATTAAAGTTATGCTGACACGACAAAATTATTTATGTAATTATGTTCATTGAATGGATGCAAACACATGAATAAACATCGCTACTTGCAAAAATACATCTCCTGCTATCTCTTCCATCTCTCTAAAAAATTGTTAGTCATTTTTCTATTTGAAATTTATAAATACATTATGTAAACAAACGCACATCATACTCGTCCAAGTGGTATATATGAAACCGGGGTGAATTATTCAAGAAAATAACATAACGTGGTTCATTCAATGCAAATGCTAGAGTAGAGACTAAGCACAACATCGAAGAAAGGGATGATAAATTTAATATGTCGGTTTTGAGTTGTTGCTTACGTTGTATAGAAAAGGTAGGAAAAAGCCCTCCGTGTATTATATGCCTGTGTAAGTCTGGAAAATAAATTGCCGAAGGCTATTAAGTTGACTCAATAATGTTTCACATGGCCCAGCTCGTTAAAAAAAACTTTTCCTTACTTTTGATGTAATTGAATAAGTCATGGCAATAATATTTCCAAGAAAACAACCAAACAATGCATGCCACACAAACGGAATGAATGAATAAACTACTCATTCTGACTAAATTCCTGTACATACAAATATTCTCTATATATAATCTCAGAAGTGAAATAATCTCAATAAACTCGTACATACAAACGAAATCATAGCTTGTTAAAATTGCTAATGCTACCTAACATTATACACGGATTGTGAATGATTTTTCGTTTAATAAAAAGTTTTTTGCAAGCCTTTCTAGGTCCATAGAAATTTTATTTCTATTTAATACCCATGTCATTAGTGAATAAAAATGCACAATCTACAAATTTAAAAATTCACACACTGAACATGGGGTATATCTGATAGTACTGTATAAAACAGTTAATATCTTTTGAAATACAGATAGGTAAGCAAATATGGACAGTCCAGTCCAGAATGTATGACAAAATTGAATAAATATATATAGGTAGGTACTATGTAATAATTATGCAAAAATAAGAAAGCATACTAGTACAACACAGAGTAAAGTAGAAAAATATTCGTATATAAAAATGTTAAATGGAAATAGGATGGTTACCTGAACAGGAATTTTGGTAGGCTTGACTTGTACATGTGCATTAAGATTGTCTTCATTTACAGCAGGAGTTTCGGGCCACCAGTGAGTTGGAAGAGTTAATTCAGCGAGGCAAGTTGAGTCTCGGGCATCAGGACTGCAACTCGAGCTCACCGTGTCTCCTGGTGCTTTTGTGGCTTGTGCTACAAGACAAAGTCTTGTTCGATGTCTTCGATTCCCTCCCATGTTCTTTATTAACACAAAAATATACATTTACTTTCTCAAATCAAAATCTTATTCACACTACTACAAACTATAATTTTATAATTTCTGTCCCCTATTTTATATACACCCACCAATGCAATTTAAAAAATTTATGAAGTTTTATGTTAGTTTAATTCTCTCATAATCCCTACCAGAGGTTTAACCCTAGTGGTCCGTATACAGGTCCTAGTGGTCCTTATACGTTACATGCACCCAAACATCAGACAGGTGTCCGAAATATTGAATAGAACATAATATGCCACCATATAAAATATTATACCAATGCATTCTAGTCTTGGTACATGTATGGTTGATAATATGGGTCTGCAGAATGAGACTGTGTATGATAAGAATGAGCAAAATTTATGATAAAAATTGATTTCTTTTATGCTGCTCTATAACTACAGTGCACTTCATTTATTTCAATGCAATGGAATGGAATACATAAATAATATTAGAGTATTCGAGATCGATATGCAATATGGAGGAATGTGCTGGTAATACAGATTTAGAAGATTCAAATTTAATACTGCAAGTTGTAGTTGAGCATTTGAATTGCATCCTTTTCCACTATTATTTAGACGAGAGATTGGTTTTCTGTGAGACGGAGTAATACTTACACTCTGCTACTCTACACAGCACAGCAGCATAGTGATTTGATTAGAAATATACCTACCTATACATAGTTAGAGGCACAACAGGCAGGAGAGCATTGGGATTTGTATGGCAGTGGATGGTTTAATAGACTGTGTATTGTTATACTGCTGCTGATGGTATTTATGCGGTCCAATAATGACTCACCTAACAGAAGTAGGGAATGGAAACATTTATTTTCCGAATTGAATTCTCGAACATCTTTTCTTACGTGTATTGCAGATATTGGGACACAGATAATAATATTATACAGTCTTAAATTGTAATTCTGTCCACGTGTGTTTCGATCTCTCTGGCATTACTACAGAATGGTTGCATTTGGGTCCGCCCTGGTTGACTGTGTATATTTTCGAGGTTTTATATATGAGCTAGGCTGCTGGAGAGGTATGTAGAATGGATCTATGTACGACGTATAGACAGCATTACGTAATACCACACAGAAAACTGGGAAAGCTTGACAATTACTTGACAATAGAGAACAAAGCAGATCAATTTCATTATTCCTTTTACATTGTAGGGAAGAAAAGAGGATTGAGCTGAAATGTTCTTAAGTAGGTTAGCTACAAGATTTTATCCAGCCAAACTCCGGAGTTAAACGAAATGGATTCTGAGTATATTACACTAAACTATAAGAAGGTTGTTGTAAGTTGCAACATACATTTTACGACTCACTATATAAAATACCACGACTGGGTAATGGTAATAGAGTAATAGTAGCAAGTCTCACTGAACTATGTACATCCACAACTAGTACACGAAAAGCAACTTTCCACTCTCCCTGCCTTTCCTTTGCTACAAGACAAGAGCAACCTCCAGCACAACTAAGTGCATACAACTTTATACATGTACATACATAATACACTCCTTTAGAGCTATAGACACACAAGGTGGAATACACTTACTTACAAGTAAAAGGATGCGGCTGGTGTATAGAAATAATATTACCTTGTATTTACATATTATACATTTTCTAGAAAAGGTTAGCCCGGTCACATTGTAGCACTACACGGCTCAAACTCTTTTACAGAGAGTCTCTTGTTGATCTCCTGCATTTAATCTAGTACATAGATAGACTCTAGCTGTGTCAGAGTGCTGCCTCAGCATGTATGTGTAAAGCCGTAGAGTCTGGAGTATAGAAGCCTTGTGAAATCTGTGTGGAGCTGAGAGACGGCTATTTCTGTCAGATGAAACGAATACACGATGCTTGTGAGACTGTGTAAGAATACTAATATTATACAAGCAGACTTAGAGCTATTGGGTAAAATGCTACAGGATGTCCTCATAACTTTCCTGTATTTCTAATCCAAAGGGATACTTACGCAAAATATATAACACAGGACGTCGGCTACTACTGGCGCTCTAAAGATAAGATTGCTATTGTATTCAGTCGTATTATGTTTTACAACCACGTTCTTTTGTGTTGTATTGGAAAAGAGACTGGTTGTGTGATGGAGTATGGGTTGTATGGTGTGTGCATTGCATTGGTGGCCTAGGAGTGTTGCAGTGTGTGAAGATGGGAAAGACTTGATAGTGAGAAGGAAGAGAGACGGAGGAAGAACACACCTGCTGCCGAGGGCCCCTGGGATTGTTCTGTGGAGGAATGGGCAGACCAAAAGCTGTCTGCCCAGCATGGAACAGAACTCGAAGAATTGGAGTGTCCTTTGGGACTGTTGGCGTGACCAAATGAGCACTGAGATCCAATGGCGGAATCATTTCTGGCTCCATCCCGCTTATCAGTGTCCCGTTAGGAGAGGAAGAGTCCAATGGGTCTGGAACAAGAAGCCGGACAGGAACCGTTTGCTTTGTACTGAAAGGTCCATACATCACCCGAATGGACACCGGCTGACTGGAAGGGAGCACCGTGAAATGTTCCGTTGTCAGCATCGACGCCTCCCCGCCGCTGTCCAAATCACTTCCGAATTCCGACTCCGCAGATAAGGATGCGGAGGATGATGCGGTGAAACCTGAGCCGGAGCCCAGACCAGAAGAACCCACGCTACTCGGAGATCGAATGAAAAATCCCCCGTCCTTCTGCTCGAAGTGCATCTCGATCGCTCCGATACGACCCACTGTAAATCAAATACAAACAACATTTAATATCACAGACACATTCACAGACAAACATTCCACTAACATACCACCTCACACTTTCCGTCTCTAATGCATTCTAAGACTTTTCTAAGATTTGTGGCTTTTTGAAGGTTTCGCATAGTTCAAGGTGTCCTCATGTGTATGCAGTTCTTGACTATGTATTTACCTACGAGCATCTCTAACTCTGCATTGCCAAAATAAAACAATGCACAATTGGAAATGCTACATGTGGGAAAGTTTGAACAAAGGAAAAGCACAGTAAAAAGTTTGTGGGATCAATAAATCTATATTTAGAATTCACAACATGTGGCTATTATCTGCAGATCATGAATTCTCTATACATACATACAATCAAAATTTAGAACAGCAATCCGTAAGACATTTATCTTACTGTGTAGGTACTCACTCAAACGATTGCGAATCCAACAACCAGATTTCGTTTGACAATTTACATCCATTGAACATTAAATGTGCTCTATACGGGTTACAAAAGCTTCTCTGTTTCAAAATCAATGCAACATAATATTTTACATTTATGTATTGTCTGCACACATTTCTGTGATAACATACTTGCTATATCATATCTGCATACCTACCATGTACACTTTATACCAAACTACCTTTAAACATGGATCAACGCTGGATACGATCTGAAGCCTACAAAATAACATAAACTATAGAATTGCATGATGTGTAGTATAAGAGAATATGACAGTATGAGCAAGTACAAATACATGTAGTCTAATACTTGCACACACACATACAATTACAATCATACAACATTAGTATAGAAGTATGTATGTATGAGTATGAGAAGTTTTGTTGGTATTAGTAAAGAGGGATAGTCATAGGAGACATCGGTGTATATGATTATATTGTGTGCACAGCTATTCTGTACAAGTTACACGGATAATAAAGAAAAGCCATAGGGCTCCAAGGAACCAAACACCCAAGAATTGTATCCAATCATCCACTTGACTCAATTTTCCTCACTTTCGGGAGAGCGAATTGTATTTCATGTGATGTAATAGCGTAGCGTAACAGTAATGTAACAAGAATTAGATTATGGAGAAACGGCACACAGAGACGAGAAGAAAAGACAGCCCAAAGATAAGTCAAGTACAGACGGAACGACGATGCAAGAGAGAGAGAGAGAGTCAGAAAGACATGCATGAGTAAGACTGAGAATGAATGTTGCATCTGTACATATAATCTCGTCTTCTTCTTCGTCTTCAGGCTCGTCCTTTCTTGAAGATGTAACACACAGATAAAGACGCACCATACATCATTGCTGAAGCAACTGAAAAGCAACTCTTGCCTTGCCTTTTGGTTATTTCAAGGTATAATTCATTCTCTCGTGCCTACTACTTTACTACATGCTTCCATACTACATGCACATTACACTACTGTTAAGAATACTTCCATACCTAGCACTAGTGTTACTTTATACCGTGTGTACCACTCCTGACTTACGCTATTTAATACATGGGTAGTCTTTTCGCTTTGTTTTGCCTGATGAAATTTGAAATTCGCTGGCCTCGGAGGCCAGCGAATTTCAAATTTCAACAGGCAAAACAGAGCGAAGAAAGGTGAATACATGAGTAGTCCAAGGACTACCCATGTATTAAATAGCGTAAGCAATGAAAGGGACACCCTGTACTACTACTATTACCCGTCATGCATTGCATGCACTGCACAATAATAATAATACCACCACCACAAACCTTCACACGTATAAAACAGTGGTCTTCTGGTGGCTCATCTGCACTGCACTACTGGCATGGAATAAAGTATCAGAAGTATAGGTGGATGTATAAATAGAGAGATACGTGTACGGTGTACGTAGATGTGTTCAATGCACAAACGATGGGATTGTATAGACAAGACACTCATTATGCGAAATTATTATTCATGAAGCGGATTTCAATATTTACCCTTTAGCAATTGTTTGCCGAGCTTTTACTTTCACAGAAATGTGTTACTGTGCAGACGAGACGCGTCCGTACAGTAATTGTTCTTACACACGGCACCACTTGCCCTTTGTGATACTACCACCATTCTATACTAGACACAATTAGTGTATTTATATAAATTACGAGAACATTTTACAATTTCAATTTACGCTACTTTATGCTACTCAACTCTAATGTACACTCATAGCTTCCTTGCTGTCTTAATAAACCCATTTAGAATTCTAATACTCCCATTCACTCTTGTTTCCCAGTACTTTCAATAGTTTCCTAATTGTACGCTCCTATCATACGAGTAATAACTCTAGCTAGTCAACCCGCACCACCAAACACCTATCAACAACTCCGTACCATCATGATAACTTACAAAGACCATAAAATGGCGAAAAAATGAAAGTTGGTTCAGGAACTGTAGTATGAGCATGTAGCATTATAATGTTAGTATTTCATTGACTACCTTCTGAAATCACTCGAGTACCGCAAGGCATGAAGAATTGCTGGTAATTCGAAACATTTTTATTCGGTGGTTATAGGCCCTCTTTTTGATAAGAGAAACTCATTACATAGTTAGAGTATGAATAAAATGATAAGAAACAGTAATACTCTGCCATAGAGCTGCTCATAAAAATGCATAAGAATTTCATGTACGTATACGGCATTTAAAGGGAAAGGGAATGTACATAAAAGGGAAAGGATACTTATACACTATGTATAGTATATGGTAGTAATAGTGAGTTTGATAAGATTCAACGTGATTGTAAATTGTAAAGTGTTCCATGTAAAATAGTTGTATAAAAGGGATATGTATATTGGTTTGATCTTTGATGCATGTTGTGTGTGTTTGTATTATTAATAGCTAATATTATGACTACAGAGCGTAGTAGTAATAGTAAAAGTGGGAGCAGGCAGGTAGGTATACAATGCAAGTACTTCTACAGTAAAATACAAAGCAGTAGGTACATGGATTGAACAAACTACCAGGACCAGGAACAGAGGAGAGTATTAGAATGGAATGTTTACATTCTGTTTTATTGTGTGCGTGTGTTTCGTGTTTACACACACATTGAATGTGGAAATACCTAGAAGCTTTCTCTGCTTACTTGTTAGTTGTTAGTGTACAGCCTTCTTTTTTGACTTGCCATTGAATTACATTTACGAGGGTATTATTATTCCCATTCGGTTATTCATACAGATTTTCCTGAGATGAGGATGAAAAGGCGAGTGGAGCTCGGAGAGAATTGCCCTTTGGTGGATTTACGCTAATGCTAGAACATGAATGACCCAGCGAAAAACACCTCGTGAAGTAAGTGAACTAGTAGTTATGTATGTGGGACTCGTTTTTATTTTACATCCTACTTTAACCATATTTACGACTGTGTTTACCACTTCAATGCACTAAATTCTCCTTCTTTTACTACAACAATTCATTGTGCTACATGCGATATACGAATTTTATGCAAACTTACACAGAAAAACCTACAGTTACAAGAAATACTATATTTAATGACGCTTGGAAAACACGTCTAGTCGGCAGCAGCTACATTACATACCAATGCTTTTTCAAATATACGTACTTTTCCATTAGTATCGATTTCTCAAAAACCACCATCAACAGAAACATTTCACAGCTCCTTACTTATTTAGGTTATTTTTTCTTCTACGATACTCACCTACTAGCTAATTCATTTCACTTTCCTTAAAACTTTTTCAACTAAACAAATAAGTGGGCTGATTAAGACATATACACAATTTTTAGATAGAATGCCCTTACAGTATAGTGAATAAAATTAGATTGCAAAAAATTTCAGATAATACTTCTAATGTATGTGGTTACACAAAATGAGTTCAACTAGATACATGGTTTCATGGTTTGATATACATGTAGCAATTTTAACACTTTTTTGACTCGATAGCGCAGTACAACTAACATTGATGAGTCTATATAG
This sequence comes from Pogonognathellus longicornis, assembly GCA_034694085.1. Taxonomy (NCBI): domain Eukaryota; kingdom Metazoa; phylum Arthropoda; class Collembola; order Entomobryomorpha; family Tomoceridae; genus Pogonognathellus; species Pogonognathellus longicornis. The sequence goes on from JAQFYB010001125.1 coordinate 10,205, forward strand.
TAATAGATACTTAAATGTGTTAAACGTATTTTGATTTAACACATACTGCTAACAGAAAGTGCCAAAAGTGGTAATGCAAAAAACTATAGGTAGATACTTTAAACACTATCTTGCCGAAAGCAAAAAAATCAAACCAAATAGAACACTAACAATAATAAGCCAAAATGCAAACGTAGCTAATATATTTAGAGCTAACAATTTACCACTAAAGCGCCAGTAATTGTATACACTCCACCATGAATATCTTAACAAAATTACTCATTTAAAATTTAAATAGAGACTCACGTATTACAAGAGCTGTCGGAAGATTCCTGAAGTATGCAAAATTAAATATATAAATGAAATTACAAGCTATTAATAGTTTTCTTATTTTCCCTCTTCATTAAAAGCCTAAATTCAAAAGAGTTAAACATCTTAATTGTCACTTCTGAACTAATACGCATATATAGGAATATTAAATAGCCGCTGACATTATAACGTAAATTTCATTTTACACAATTCAATGTTACCGTGAAAGTCATTTCATAATTTTCACAGCCTATCTGATAATCGTGTCTTAATCTTGAAGAGAATGACGGCGAAAATATTCGCAGGTGACACGTTGACAATTTGACGGAATTGGCGTACTGAAGCTGACAGAAAATACAAATTCGTGTATAATGTTATTAAAAATACAACAGCTATAATAGTATTCTCCAATTTGGGTAACACAGTTAATGTAGATAGGTACTTATATGAAAACCGAGAAACTGTACCATTTCATATATCACTCTGATCTGGAACTCTTAAATCTTATTGATTAGATGTTCATCGTCTTCATAATTTCCATTTTAAATCATGTAATTGAATAAAAGTAGCAGCTCTGATTTAATTGATGTAGCTACTGCACCCAACACAGTATTACAACAGTTACAGCAGGAGTAAAGGCACAAACAAGCTGAAAAAAAGGGTTTCCTCGAAAACTTGAAACAGATCTACTCATTCATTATAGAACCTAAGAAAAGTGAGCTCTCTTAGTCCATCATACTACAAATTTTAGAGAAACATCATGACCATTTAAAGACACAAAATTTTACTCAGGATTTCGCTTTTACTTTCCGCTTTAAAGTTATCAGGTCGTTTATAATCTTTCAATACCTACAATATCTTTCCCCTTGTCAACTATATATTTAACATAATATGGCTCAAAAATTACAAAAAAGCTCTAAACCGCAATTTTTAGACTTCTGTGCACAAATTACATACAAGTCTAAAAATGTATGCCAAGCACAGCACAAGTAACGAAACAAGCGAATTTCTTTACATTCGTCTTAGTTTGACTGCTACAGATGATCTAGGGTTGGATAGCTACCACTTCTAGTTTGACAGCCACAAGTCAAATTCTGTATATCCACTGATCCGAGAAGGAAGTGAAACTTTGACATTTACTAAATTCGAGTGGCTGTTTATAAAACGTTAACGAAAGTCGGGCAGTAAGATGTCGACTATTTTTAGATCTCAACTTGCTAAATACACCTTGCTACTCGAAAATAATACACCGCCCTGCCGAGACACCAAGCATTTTTCAAGTAATCTAATAATTAGTGAGACACTAAATGCGTATGAAGTATGTACATTACTAACTTAGGTACGTAATTTAGGTAGAATGTTCAGCGTATATTAGATAGACTGAATATATGGGAAATTAAAATAATAATTAGCATGACTTTGCTACTACTCACATTCCACGCTTCACTAATAATGCTACTGCAAAGCTGAAATATTAATAAGTAGATTGTCGATGATACTAATTCATCTGATGGACTTGGCATTTCTCCCTCTCTCTTTCTCTCTCTCTCTCGTCTACATTCCGTTGTTGCCTAGCTTGGCATACATCCGAAATGCCAAGTCTTGTAAAACTATGCTAACTAAGCTTTGCTTTGCACCAATAAGAATGACCAAACTGAAGGCATTGGAATTATTATTATTCGTGTTCCTTGCTTGTAACAACGAGAGTTCTAGTAGAGCTGAAGATCCAAGCCAATTATATTGCCATCACTTGTAGCTATTCAGTTATGCAATAAATCACTCATACTTCTATTCTTGATATCTGGATACACGGATACAGAATTCGATGCAAATATTTTGGTTTTTTGTAGGTAGGTACTAGGTACTCATTCACTCTCATACCTTTATCTTTACATTCATTCATTTGTCTGCATGGTTTCTTGTGATTGCTTGGATATACCAATGAGATTTGCAATTATAATCATTATTCACAGCACATCATCTTTCAAACACACAAGCACGGAATATAAAACAAATCCCCATATTTTTATTTTTCTGACAGGTGAAGTATATAAAAAATAAAAAAATAATATAAAATAATTCTTAAAAGTTGAAGTTTTTAAAACAATCAATTAGTAGTAAAATAATAGTGTTATGCATACTTAATTGTGTCGACATATTTAGCTTCTTTCCCACTGTATTAAAAAACCTCCTACATATTATATATAATATGTGGATTTTATTGCTACATTGAAATTGCTTAAAAATGTGAGCACATAAGTATAAGAGAAGATTTGATATTACGGGAAATGTTTTCTTAATTAAGTTTTTGAAATTATTCTGAAATGCTTGTGGGAATTTATGGTCTAAAAATATATCAGTAGAAGGACATGGAATTTCTGGTTCATAAACCAATTTGATGTAGTAATCTAAGATGAGTTGGCTTCCGCCATGAAAAAAGTCTAGAAATTTCTTAACTTATTCTAGTGATTCGCCAAGCCATCAATGATTAGACTCAGGTCATATATTAGAAGCTTTCCTTAAAGCACCTATAATTGCCCATTGATGTCATTACTTGACTCCAGTTAAGCTCCGTTAAGTTAGCAATGTCTTCACTTGCACAATTCCAGTTCTCGTATAACGATCATAACAACATGATATCTCTCTGCATTCAACTCGCCTCAACTTCCAAAATAATCCATTATAAACTAAACTACCTACTACATACTCTACATACTACATACTACATACCAGTCAGATAGCTAAATGTACGTAGCAAGTACATACATACATTCCTCTGTAGCAATAGCATACTTTTACATGTGTATATACAGTACTACTCTCTTTCTTTTTAGAGTAGGTACTACACAAGTGTATGTCTATTATTGTTAGTAAGAGTTAAGCCAATGCCAATACTACTGAAAGGAAGGGAGATACTTAAGAAGGTAAAAGATTGCTACAATTGTATTAGAGTACATACATGTGGAAGAAATATTAATGCGAAGGACTGTGCCGTATCTCTAATCCAAGTAGCTACGTTCTAAGCAAGGCTGTGTACATTATAAGAACATTAGAGACACACATATTAGGGAAATTTGCAAAGGAACGATATCCGAGTCCGGTTCATGAATACAGGACAAGGGAGGGAGAGAGAAAGAGGATATGCTGGCAAGTAAAGGAAAGTGAGAGGCTGAGGCTGAGGACGGCGGAGAAACTGGGAAGAGAGAGGCCTGGATGGAGATGCCTTGAGAATGAAGAGAATATGGGAGAGAAAAGTTGTGTTTGGCCAAGTTGTGAGGAGAGTTGTTAGTCTCTGTTGAATATACGAAGGACTAAATTCACAATCTCAATCTCCTTCCGCTTCCAACAACTTTTTTTTCGATATAACTACACAAACTACATAAAAGTACGGGATGCAGGAAACCAATGTATGCTTTTCAATAGGACAATGCAGCCAGTAGTGCAGTAACAAGAAATTCACGACGAAGACGGCGACGGCGACGAGGACGACGACAACGGTTCTATCTTACACTCCCTTCTTTTCACGTTCCATACAGTTTCAATAGGAATACTATTAGTCCGGGTCTTCTCCAGGCTCAGACTGAGACATGGCATCAAGCTCATATACCACAGTCACCCGCTATCAAATGACTGCCACTCTGTATACATACACATACATAATATACTCCTCTACTCTAACCTACCCTAGCACACGCATATCTACATATCCATGCACATTACACATACACTGTACTTATATTATTATCCTTGCTGCATGTAATAGCAAGTAAAGTATAAGAATAAATATGGGAGTGTGTGTGTGAGTGGTCTACGTGTTGTAGGTATATGACGGTATATGGATGTGGACATGGAGCAGAGTATGATAAGACATAACACAACGTGATGGAGTTCATGGAAGAGATATGGAGTATGTGCTGGTAGTGGAAGTGTGGTATCTGGCAAGAGAGGGAAGTTTAGTGGTGGTGCTGTTATTCTTCTGGATTTATAAAGAGAGCATTGGAAGGAAATGTGTTGGTGTGCGTATAGATGTTATTATATTATTGCTATTCAGAAAACGCTATTTGATGTAGTTATGTAAAGCTATGACTATGTTGAGTTGAACTGCTCCTCCCGCTATTAGTGGCAGTTGAGTAGTACGGGTATCTTCTGGAAATGAGCGGAGTGTCAGTAACTAGTGCAGTGCTAAGTCAAAGTGTACAAAACCCGAAGTTCGGATCCAAGCCAAGCCAGACAAGAACAAACCTAACGAAACCACACCAATGAAACCAGGAGACTGGCTAGGCTGGGGCAGACTCAACTAGCCGTAGCAAAAGCATTCTCTTTTATACTCGTATAGACAATATTATATGAAAATAATATGTACGTACATTTTCTCCTTTCACACACACTGTGTGTATACATAACCAACTCAAATACACACTAAGTTGTCTTGACTCTATATAAATTCACACAACTACTCTATACTTTTCCTTCACTTACTATTGCTCCTACTATATACACATAGCATGTAGTTCGTAGTAGTAGTTATACAACAGAGCTAGTGCTAGTAGTATGGAGCCACACTAAAGTAAAGGAGCCAAGCCAAAGAGGAGCCGAGAAGAATCAATATGAGACTAGTACGCCTACTCCGTAATGCAATGTCTAAACTTTACTGTGGACAAGTCATGCCATGCTACACTCCATGCCAAGGCAAAGGCACACACACTTAGAACAAGACAAGGCTCCGAAATTCGGCAGTTCTCCCTCATCGTCTATTTCTACACCCTTTCTTTGCCATAACATCATTTGCTTTTAATCACAAACCAAAATAGAAAATGCTCTCTGTCTCCTCCACTCGTCCACAACCATTATTACATCTCCTCCACAAATATTATAAGCACACACCACAGTCCAAAGAAATTTCATACTTTCTCTAAACACTTGTAGTCTCCCTACCACTCCAACACACACGCCATATTATTCCACATCTACACACATGAAATGTGTAGTCAACCAATAACAAATCCCAATTCACTTTTAACACTGCCACAACACATCCAGTTATACTTTACACATTTCAACACCATAATACTCACAAACTGATAAACGCCCCATCCAAATTATCCTCATTTTTTCAAACAAATACCCATGCCAATAAAACTGCCTAATATAATGCTATGTAGGCAGCATACATTCTATGAACACAACAAACAATTTCAAATTTACATGTTCATTCATCGTACGGCATTAGTTTATACTACACATTTCCCATTCATCAATGCCAACAAATGCCATTACATAGCCACTACAAAAACTAAGAGTCAAATAACATCATAGATATAGATACCTGCATTAAATGTATTATTCAAATTGCTAGTACACGATTTCATGAATTTATGTGTGCATATTTAATTGTGCGACAACAGTGTGTACATCGTTAGAAATAAAACACAATGGTTTTCTGCAGAACAATTTAGCTGCCTAAATACAATAGGTAGTAGGCACTTGTGCTGGTTTACGTGTCTCCAAAGGTTGGTCCATTATTTGACTATCGCATTCCCTGTGTACACAACACTGTACATGATATTATATAAAATTTTGTCACACTCTGTAAATGTAAACATGAGAGTTGGAGGATTCCCCTCACATCATGCATCGTATCATAACGTGTAATATAGGTATATTCCAGTACCTACCTACTACTACTACGTATACATGGTGGTAGAAAGTGGAAACAGAACGTGTTACTCCACTACCTACCAATAATACCTACCTACTATCAACTACATATACATATTACTGCTACAACTACTCGTATCGATGCTAGTGAATCATTTCTGAACGAGAAGTTTCTATAATCTAATTCCCACTGTGCACCGAAAGATAAAAGTGAAATGCATGTAATATATAATGGGGACATCAGGAGTAGAGATACACAAGTGAAAGGGAAAGTAGGAGCGGGTAAAAGAGAAAAAGATACGCGGACAAAGTATTACTATTTCCATTGAATCCTCTAATATGCCTGTGCTTTATTCTAAATACTAGTGCAACATACTAGATAGAACGTGGGAGTTTAGTTCAGGACTTCTCATGTACTAGAAGTAGCATAGAGAATGGAGATAGGATGAAAGTGGAGGCTGGTGGAGGCGACTAGAGAAGAGCACACGAGCACGCAATTCACTAAAGGATCTAAAAACAAAACAACAGAGTAGCATAAAAGTTTTGTCAGCTGATGCCAATCTGACAAAAAGGAAAACTCATCTTCAGATAATGCTGAGTGAGTGGAAGGATAGAAATGAATGGATATAATAGTAACCAAGTCTTTTGCTCTCATCCCCGCCCATTCCATATATATACAACCAGAGCACTGTACTCATCCTCTTCCACACACCATTTCATATCTCCATGTTATAAATTCCTATAAACCTAACCCGTTATTTGCTGTTGAGATTTTTTAGACAGTTCATCTCCAACACAAATGAAGCTACTAACAATAAACCACAGTCGGCATTCACGTTTTGCTTTTTGTTAATTCATCCAACACAGTAGAGTATACAGCTTTTAGAGTTACACAGTACAGCCATAATTCAACATGTACTACTGGCTTGGCAAAAGTTGAAATGACAATCAAATGAGAACTGTGAACTGAAAAACTTTTATACTAATTGTAAGTAGGTAGCTACTTATAAAAAAGTTTGCGCTTCTAGGTATCCTTAATGCTAATTAGAGCAATACTATCGCATTTCTTGAATCAAGGTATTTGCTAGCGACAAATTAATAAAAGTGATATATATATATACGAAAAAAGACAAAATAATGTTTAGTACAATATAAAGAAATTGAAGTAAGTAGCTATGACGGTTTTGTCGTCAAATTGCCTTTAAGCTCATTTTCTATGTTGTATACTCATTCTGAGTCTGAGTTTGATGAAAGTACATACATAGGATTCCAATTTTAGAACCGATTTGACGTTTTGTGTTTACTTTGCAAATCTGTATGAGATCTGTGTTAGCACAAGTACCCTATGGCTACTTTGCTTTCGCTTTCTGTTGAAATTAGTAAAAGTTGTTCGCAGTACAATGATGCCATTTGATTGCACAAGGCAAGTGAATGAACTTTATATTATGAAAGCAAAATTGTGGGGTATGTGTATAGTGGTGGCTATATAGTATGTAGTTGGTAGTTTTATTTTTTGGGGAAATGGATATAGTTACATGGAAATTGCAACGTAATCGCGAGTAAGTATAAGACAATGTTATTTTTGAAAAAGAGGAAGAGGATATTTTGGAGAGGAGCATGGAGATAGCTGCATGCATAAAGATAGGAGGACGGACTCGAGATTTTGTCAGCACATTTTGCTGTGAAGTCTAAGGCTGGTGAGCTAATGCATCTCAAAGAAACGTTTTCAACTGGAGAGCATATATTGGTTATTATATTTAATTTATGCGTCTCCTATGTACAGCAGCTTTATCTTTTGTGTACACGTTTCATTTCATAAATGGCATGTCTTCTAGTTTCACGCTAGGCTGCTGCTCCTTCTTCACACACTGCAAACTCAAAATTGAGGATAACCTAGCAAATATAGCTGAGCATACTGATGTCTTCATATCACTTCGTCGTCCTATTACCGTCACACCACACACTGCCACTGCCACTACTTATATTCTGGTGAGCAACTTAAAAAGTTGTTGAACCTGGCTCTATGGTAAACGTGAAATCTGATCTAGGTATGGATTTGTCTTTGAGAACGTAGACGAATTCCATTTATACTTGTACAGACCAGAAAAAGCATTTTCTTCACAGTTTAGGTTAATACACATCTTCCATGTATGGTAAAAAATGTCCGTGGGTGCATTGCATCTGCATTGAGAATAAAACAGACGAATCTTTTCACAGAAAGCTTGTCTTGCCATACTTTGTTTCTTTTCCCTTCCAATGATTTTCATATCACCAAGAATACATCCCCGACGAGTAAAGTGACAGCAATTTACTTTCAGTCAACTAAACTTTTCTGCTCTATATTCCACTACATTATGCTCAATGTTTTCTCATGGAAAGCACATTGTCAAACTTAGATTTACTTTATAGAGGTAAATATTATATATTATGTAGAGTCCTTGCTTTTATTTCTTTCTTCCTAGAAAATATCATGTATGTGTAAGTATTCTCACACCAAGCAGCTATGCATAGAAGAAAAATTCTCTAAACATGTATTTAACACATATTTTATATACTAGTGCAGGCTCTTTAAGTCGTGGTTAAATATGAACATGTCATGGTTTTACGTAATTCATACCATTCCTATATATCTTGATAATGTACTTGCAGCTACGTACTATGAGCTGTTGACAGTACAAGACATGCAACTCAATATTGAATTACTATATACATCGCAATATGTTCTAGACAGAATAGTATATTTAATAGTTTCAATGTTTAAGTTTATAATTCCATATATATATATATATATATCTATATATATCCTACTTATATAATATGTGTTTTCACATCGCACATTACGTTAAATTAGGTAAAAATGCCAAGTTAGTGAAAAGGGAAGTGCTTTTTTGTCCCTGAGCGACAATAGTACGTGTATGAGCTTCCCCGTCCATAAATAATGAGCCGGAAGCAAAGTATGTTTTTACCAGTTCCACACACTTTTGCTGAAAGAGGTAAGTTAACTAGCCGGAAATGTGCAGTAAAAGGTATTTTTAAATTTTTGTTAGTGCAAAGACTCTGGAGTAGAGTCTTTGCACTAACAAAAATTTAAAAATACCTTTCTAGAAGTTTTCAGCGGTAAATTTACCCATTATGATAAACATTATACATTATGACTTGGAGCAAAAATTTTATGCTGATATGTTTCTGCTCAAAAAACGAATGATTTTAAAATACATTTTATTTTTGGTTTTGTAACCAAGAATGTTCAACAACTCATAACTAATAAAGTAATTCAGATGTATTTTAAATGCTCTTTTTGTGATTGATTTCTCCGTTGTTTGCATTGCTGATTTGCAGACAAAAGACGAAGAACTTTCAATATAGCACATTTTTCACAGTTCGAATGTACCTCAGCAGTATAAAATTTAATATTATCATACAGATTGACTAGGGTTCAACATTTAGTTGAGGCTTTTCTTTTTCTTTTTTGCTCAACTGGAATTTACCAACTGGAACCTTGGAACAAAATTTTTTCAACGGTCCATGTCCAAATTTTCTGCTGGAAAAATTGAACCTGAATAGTGAGCCAAGTTCTGCTGGCTATTTATGAACGGGTGGCCCCTGATACGGCTTTGACTCACTTCAGCAGACTTTGTTAAAGATTATAGTACGCAAATTTGTGAGACATAAGAGGAGCATTTTCCCAGCATTTCAACATTTCCACAATGCAACGGATGCTTTGCCTGCAGACCGTTTACAGCGCATTACACACATACTTTCAGACATCAAACATGACATCCAGCCAGAGCCTTTCTTTCTTCTTCAGCCATATCATTTTAAAAGCTTGCAGTGGCTTTCTTTTGTTTTGGTCGTCAGTTTTATGCCATTTTCTGCTTCGCTCTCCTCACACCGCTCTACTTATGTATGTTGCGATACGCACAACCAAACACAGACACACGTTGTTTCTCGGTTGACGGTGATCCGTGAATTAATGTGAGTATTGATTCTACAAAGCTCTAGGTACATATAAAAGTTTGATATGATACAATGGATTTTGGGTTGGTGTACATACCCGAAGAACATTTTAGAGATTTTAAGCCCAGTAACGGATTCTGTATGATGTAATAAGTATTATGTCCGTCATCCTATAACACTTTCCACAATACAATCCTCTATATTGAATATACACACTAAAGCTGCTATTGACTTTATATGCCACAATGTAATGTAAGCCTTGTCCTGAAAATGTAATGTAGTGTCCAAAATTCGAAGAGAAAAGAAGGAAACTCATACGGACTGAGACTGCTAGGATTCGTTGGATATTTATTAGTAGTATTAGTATTTGCAGTGGGTGCAGTGTGGCATGTAGGATGTACATATACTCTGTGTGCAGTGCATTTCCATAATGTCATATATGTATAGGAAAGCAATAATAATATATTTCCAAGCTAGAGCTAGGGTTTCTCATTTCATCCAGTCGAATTTGGACATTGATACGTCATGCCTTTTATCAAGATGAATGGGGTGTGATGTTAGAATGGAACTTGCATATATACCATTTCATTGCTACACTTATAAAATCGAATTTGAAGTGTATAGTGAGACACTCAGACTACGGACGGCACTCATTGTGTGCGATGGAGCGTGAAAGGCCCATAATATTCCTCTAGCAGATACAGATATAAAATCTACAGTCGTATAACACTGAGCTGGCTCTTTCTATACATTACTCTCCTTTACATTACTACATTTATTTCCTATCAAATCACATCACACATCTTTGCCTCCCTCCTCTTTTCCTATATCATCATTTCATAATAATAATATTGTCTGCAAACTACAATCCACATGTTTCCCAGTCTCGCTTCTAAATAATTAAACTTGTATCCGACGAGTACTTGTCCATATGAACATCATTAATCCCAAATACCAAACTGTCGCTGCTCCTGTGTGAGTAGACACGGGAGGATAAAATACTGTCACAATCATTTTTCCCAACTCAAAATGTACAATACAAGAAATGTTGCACAATATTGCCATACATGATTCATTATTTTCAAAAGCATCGTACTCTCTACAAACGCAATAGAAACACTGTTGTCATGATGTTCCTACTATAATCACTTGTGTTTGTAGTACTTTGCTGCAATAATAATCAAGTTAGTTAGGAAACGCTCCAGGGTGTAAAACCCAGGATTTTAAATAATGAAGCAGAATCCCGAAATACAAAATGAATCTTTATTTATTCTATGTAACATTTAGCTGCTATTTGTTCTAAATTTTTTTACATAGCCATGACACAGTACTTATAAGTAAAAAGTTAGAATCACGTTTCATTTCTAAACACATACACGAATAAATACTATTATTGCATTTGGAATTCATTAGAATCCAGAATATCAAATTTCCAAAAGTAGCCAAGTTAATGTACACTGTATCACTTACAAATACACGAATGTACTTCATCCTCACTCGTGCTGTAATACAAGTAAGTAGGCAGAGGTAGAGTATCATTTCACACGATATTATGTAGCAAGTACCTGGAAGAGACTTTTCTCATCATCGCATAAGGAAATGCAGTGGTGAAGTCTAAGAATGAAGATATTGGTTGTGACTGCTTGTTCTATCTGTATCTGCAGATTATTGTTCATAGAAAAGTGATCTTCAGAGTATGTAAACAGTGCAGAGTGCACACTACTCTGCTCATGTCGGATACAAGCAATCATAGTACACATCACAAGGTTTATGTAGTAATTATACTCACAAATATAGCACTAATGATTCAACTCCATTATGACTCCAGGCTGTGTGAGATGCAGTCATGAAACAAACATAATAATATCATTTTCATTCATCTCAAGCTATAAGACCTAAAACGTTGAAGGTCTTCTATACACATACATAGACAAATGTTTTGTTTGTAGGTTTTATAATGTATCTCATCTTCATCAAGGTCCCTATTGTACAAACAATGTTGTGTCTCAAATACAGATAGTAACACAAGTTGATTTATTGCATTTGAATGGCAACGTCTAACTATCAGTTTAATCAGCTATGCTTAGTTGTGTACATAGAAAACTATTCTCTGGTCGACAGGATATTGGATTGGTGCTTTAATATTGGATAGAATTCTATTTCATTATATGAATCATTTCAGTCTGCTGTGCATCTTCCATCATCCTATTATTATTAGTATTGATCTGTGTGTATTATTATATGCACCGTATGAAATATTTTTTTCCGAGCATGACACTTGCTATATATTACGTACATGAGACTTTAGTGTGCTACATTGCATTGCAGATGCAGAGTGGAGAATGAATAATGAAAGAGACATTATGAATAGGTGCTCTGTACTACAAAATGTACGAGAATTCATTTCTGTATAGCATATAAATATAATTTGGAAGCTTAGAGCAAGTATAATATGTAGATATTGCATTGTAGCAGTATTTGGATTTATAAGCTGGAAGCTATATACAACAAGTACACAATAGTATTTGTTAAAAGTGATTAAAAAATGCTTTCATTTCCACTGCGATGTTTAGCGATATTAAAGAGGATGATGGATGATGGGAAGCATTTGTTAGATTGAAAATGGGCAGATACAAAAAGTACATCATAGAAAATATTATAATACGTCTAATATAAAGTGTGCTTTGTATTATGCTTTTGCTAATATTTAAGTAGAAGAACTCAGATGGTCTCTTTCCATTTTTACATTTGCAATCAAAATAAAAGGCCGACCATTTACATTTACATCATCCGTGCTTTGTTCATCTCTTGTCGTGGAGGCGATAGAGCTTTTTCAAGAGACTCTTGTAGTGTTTAAACAACTTAACTCAAGAGTCTCTTTTTATCTGTTTGGGACTGGAAGTGAATAGTGAAAAGGTGAAAGTGCGGATGTCTTTTTAATAAAAATTCTATGATTCCTACAATACAGGTTTCTAAAAGGAATTTCAAATCCTTTGAAGGTATTGTAAGAAAACGGTGCTATTTAGCTCATTATCCTTATTACATCTATACACATATAAACTACATGTGCAGCCCTTCATGACATACCCAATCAATAAAGGTAGATTTATCTATATAGCTAATAAATTGTTCTTTTTCATAAAAAATATAAACCCATTGGCTAAAGTAATCAATAAACGTGTTCGTAAAATTCATTGAGGAAACTAATAATTATTATTAAAGCTTTGAAAATTTGTAGCTCCAAATTTATTGTAGTACATATACAAATTAATAATAAAAAAATTTCCATCATTTTCAAAATTAAAATTTGCAATGTAATTGTGTAGAGAGTATTATGACTGGAATCGAAAGTGAAACATTCTTTTAGCTTATATATTTATAGCATGTAAATGTAAATAAGAGTAAGTTGAGACGGCATCAATTGAATGCATTAAAATTATTGCTTAAAGTATTTCAACATGGTTTTACCTGTTTACTTTTAGTGTGTATAAACTATTGCGATGTATTTGATATAACAATAATAAAGAATAGTATAGCTACTGTAAGAGACTATTGCTATGTATATACTGAGAGTATTTGTAGTTGTGAAAAGTAAAACAAAGAGGATAATGTATGTTGGGAAGTAGTTAGAACAGTTATGTGATGATTTTAGAGGGTATACATTGCAGAAGTAAGAAAATGATGATTTTTATTGTATGTTTAGAATAATAAGTGATTCGGGAGAATATCTTTAGTCAATAAGAGAAGACAAGAAGACAGTAAAATGTAACAGGGCATAACATAGTGGAGTACATAAAAGAAGGTAATTGTGGAACGTGAACATTGGGGTAATAGGGACTTTGAGACGTCGTGGCAGTTAAAGTTAAAGTGAATGTTGGATGATTTGGGTAAGAGGTTAAGTCTTTCATAATATTATCTCCCAATAGTTGGGATTGCTCTGACTGTTGAATTTAGTGACTATGGATGTTCATGCATGTGTAATGCCGAGAGGAAGCTGATGCATATAAATTGCACAGCCAAGTCGTTCGTCAGTTAAAAGAATGAGGTCAGAAGAAGAGAACAAGAGAAATAAATAGGAAAAAGAAAGCCCAGGGCATTGTCGTCACCTAAATGAACTTTTATGCGAACACCAGCAATTGCTTTGACTTTCTCAGCAACTCGCCCAGCGCTCCCTCACTTTACTTTCATATTCTTGACGTCCTGATTTCCTGAAAATGCTTTGCACAACTTGATACACTTCTAATACCAACATTACTTACTTCTGCACTGTACACACAAACTAAAACACAAAAACCACTCTCGTCTTACGCTCTGGATGCACTACCACTGACAAAGACATAGCAATGCATATACTATGTAGTACACTAACAATAAGTGGGGTTCGTTCTGCTCAAAGTTATGTAATAACATGTATATAGAGCTCCGTGGGTAAATACACGATACAAACACGTAGTAGGACAGAATAGAGACTTTGGGTAGGTAAAATCACATTGTTAGGTCCTATAATGGTGAATGGTTGGGTTGGGGTAGAGGAAGCTTGCTGTACGAAGAAAAATCCACGCGAACATTTGGCAGGATGAAATATTATTTCGTACAAAACTGCTTTTTGGCAATGTTTGCTTTCAGTTATGTATATGTGAGTTGGATGGGATGTTTCTTGAAGTAGTGCAGTTCTAGTATGTAGTAGTGCCTAGTATTTCTAATACATCTAGCCTTTTCATTATATCTGTACAAGTATAAAACACAGTTTGTTGTAGTTGTATGTATGTATGAACGTACGGCTTTACATCGCGATGCAAGAAGTCTCAGCTTACTCAAAACACAGGCATTATGTAGGTAACTAGTAGAAATAGTTGTACTTGTATGTGCCTTGCAAATAAAGTACCACACATTTCATAGTTTGATGTCTTATACTTATTATCCCGTCCTAAATCCAGTCATTCATGGCAATTGTTATTGTTAATAGACAAAAGTTAAGTTTCGTGGAGACCTTAGAACCTGTGCAACATTAAGTCAACAATCCTGTCTTAAAACAAAGAGTAACTAATTACTCTCAGTGTGTATATAGTGTTACAGGATAGGAGAGTAGCATGTAGTTTAACAAGTGATATATTTTATCATGTGTGTCTGTAATATTATTGCAATTCATTGGTGTACCTATCCAGTGTATAGTGTACAGTGTGTTTACAGTTGTATAAAATTTGGTTGATAAAGCAGTGCTTTAAGAATGTGTATGTATTTAATGTGTATGTGTACTTGATTTTATTACATGTAGAGCTTGTATGAGAGTTTTAGAGTAAAAGCATGGAAAAGTGGGAAGTTGAGAAGGCTGTGTGGTGGCAAAGGAGTGAACGGTGGAAGGAGTGTGTTTCTTACGCTAACTTTTACTTATGCCGACGACGACACCATTAGTATTGTGCAGTGCGCCAATGTTCTCTCTCATTTCTTAGAACATTTCACATAAAAATTCTTTGCACATAAAGTAGAGTGCACTCTGATGTTTCTGTTTTTCACATTCATTCTTATGTATTGCAGTCAAACTGAACATCAAATTCTATATTATAGTATAACACTTACTTTCTTTCCCAGTGTTGTGTACCACGTTTTATTATCCACAATGAATATACTGCGTATTATTATTGCACATGGAGCAGACACAGACATCATACTCCACATTCCACACCGTCGTCACAACTGTCCCAATACATTTGTCTCAATTTCTCCATTATTATGCACTATTTGCCAAATAAACCACATCGTCATTTCAAATGCCTCCTCTAAATCTTTAAATGCTATATTATGTAAATTTATTATATGCCCCACTTAAAACTCTCTGCACCATCCTATCAACTTAATTTCTCACATTACTGTAAAATAATAATATGCCTAAAACCCTCAATAATATCAGTTTAGTACTTCTATGCCAGCATGCATTGTTATGATAAATGTTATGTTTTTGCTAAAGTAGTTTTTGTCCAAAACAGTATCTAGTACTTAAAAACTGTTTTTGAATGCAAAATAAATAAATAAAAATAATCAGACTTGTTTGATTTCACAATTCAGTTTATTACCAATACGTACCTAAAATATGCCTCCTTTAGTGTTTAGATTATTTGGATTTTTTAAAAACAACTGAATGATAAGTATTACGTATTATAATTAATTACTAATATTAATTATTGAATTATGTAAAAAGAGTCTATAATAGTCAGTTGTCAGTAAAACAATTTATTCGTATGCAAATTAAGTCTCTATCACTATAATTTATTTATTACTTTCAAATACATTTGGAGACGATATCTCATTGTAAATGACAAAAACAGATATTCCCTTCATAGAAAACAGTAATTTTCGATATATTTCATTATTTCATACATTATATTGAATTTGTATTTTTTAAAAGAGTATATTCTTGTATGCAATAAAAACAAAGATTTCATATAATATTTGATGTCAAACAAGAGAATAGTTTTTAGTACCATAGTGGAATGTAATGTAGAAATAAACAGCAAACCCTATAAGCAGTTAAAGCAGTATGATATACTAGCGGTATACGTACTTAACAATAAATAAATTTATTTTTAAAGTATACCTACATATCTTAATTATATTAGCGTGTTTATTCATCTGAATTAAATTCGTGGAATAAAATGAAAATGTTTCTTTTTAAGTGGAATACTAAGAACTAAGGATTTAAGTGGAAAGCTATGGAAAAGCAAGGTCGTTATTTGATGACGCATTAATTTTTCATGCACACCTAAATAATATAATACTATTATTATGATCTGGAACGAGTCATTCCACTTCGTAAAGCTGTGTTACACCCATATGACAAACGCTAACATTTGTTTCTCCAACTATGCGATTAGGCACATAGCAGCGATGACGACGGCCTAGATTTACTAACATTACAGAACAAGGTACATACGACTCTGCTTTGATATTAAAATCTAAGTGCAGAAAGCATTTTTCCTCACTTGCAAAGAACATGTGTATCCCATGTCGTAGGTAGTCAATGCTTTGTGCAAAATATATACACCACACTGACAGTTGTACGTTAAGTGTGCAAAATTTACTTGCTGTTTGCGTGTTCTTCTACATGCGTGGTGTGTTTTACTATTTTTTGGTTTTGTACAATGATAAACTTACATTATATCTATGTATATCTATATCTGTATCTATTTGTATTTGTCTTCCGCAATCAAAGATATATGCAAGTATGTGTGTACTTGTGTGTAGAATATATTATTTATAATGCATGTAGAATTTCCACACTAATTGTAAGTTATATAAAGAACGGAGTTTGTATCCATTAGCGTTAACTACTAACTTCCTTGGTGGAGTTGTATTATAAAAGACTAGAGGCAGAAGAGATGTATTATGTGTAGTTATCATGAATGCATGGTAATTGGCAATCTTTCATGGCAATTATTTACATCGTTTGTTATAATACTGAAAGCAATACAATGCAATACACATTCAAAGCAAGCCAGGCAGGAGTGGTAGATAGTGCTGGCAAGTCAGGATACCCGAAACTACATTATGTATAAAGTGTAAAGTATAAAGACTAAAGAAAGGCATCTGCAGCACTCAGCAAGGTTAGTACGTATCAAAAGTGATAAGTACACCACAAATATACGGAATAGCTCCTGTCCTGTACTACCAGTCACTAGTTGTAGACATAGCCGTATTTAGGCGTCATTTTCGAGAAGCGCAAATTAGAACATAAATGCCGAATAACGGTTTTTTGGGGTAAAATAGTAAAATCCCACGAAATATCTAATGTAAGTTTCAAAATCCGAGGAGGGGCAATTGTCTCCTTTGACCTAACTCCTCAATACAGCCTTGGTGGTAGATATAGTGAAGACACAACATAAAATGTACTTTCAACGAAGATACTGTGGCAGTAAATCCGAAGGTAAGCCACCACGTGACAGAAAATATCGGAGAGTGGTTTGTTCTTTATAACGGTGCATTGCATAGCATATTGCAGTATAATAAGTAACCTGTAAAGTGAAGAAAAAAGTAGAAGGTGAGGTAAAAGCGTATTGGAAAGTACAGAACAGAAGAGACGTGAGTTTTGGAGTTATTTTCCTAGCAGAAAATAAAATATTGGTCTGGCTCCACTCCCTTCCAGTTCCACATTACTCTCCTCACATTTTAACATTCTCCATATTTTTCTCCAGAACGTAACATAATATTCATTCTTTAACATCCTTACAACTTCTTCATACAAATGTCTCTATAAACCCACACAACGTCTACAGATTTCTCTGATTCCAAAACCAACTCACCATTAGTGCTCAAACTTTTCAAAAATTATTGCATCGTTCAATCATCAAAAATTTCCAAATAGAAACTCAATGAAAAGTAAATATAGGCATTAGATAGGTATAAATATCCTTAGATATACATTGAGCAGTTAGATAATGTTATTTAAAGCATTCGAATATTCATTCAATGGATGAATCATTTAATCCATTTCATTGATGTTTAATAGTTCATATTATGGTAATATTTATATGACTATTTTATTGTTTAAAAATGTGAGAACAAATAAAACTATATTTAAAAATACTGCGAATTTTTTCCTAAAAATGTCTCTGAAATTGTTGCACAAGTTTCCTAGAAACCGCAACTTTCCATGTATCTATGTATGTATATAATATGACTATTGGTCTGAAAGACAAAGGAAAAGTATCCGAAGTTTTCGAGGGTTCCCTAGTGTAAACAACATTAAATTTAGAAAGACAACATAAATGATTGTTTACGTGTTGAATATTATGTGGCTGACTCGAAGGTTTAAATATTTGATTCTGTATAAACATAAAATCTGAGAAGATCATTGTGTTGGATAGTAAGATTGTTTACCATCACCATTATCATTCACATTCACAAGCCTTAGCATCATCAATTATTTATAGCTGGAGTCTGAAAGAGTCTCTATTCTATGATATTACCTGCAATTTTAGTTCATTGCGAGACCTTAACAAGTTGTAAGTTAATCAAGGCACTGCTTTGATGATTTATTTGCCTTGCCTTTCATATGTCACACTCCTCATAACAATTCTACTAACTGTATTACTGCAGCGTCTTTGATTTGCTGATTTGCAATGCTTAACATCTTTATGCTTATATACAACTGGGTATGCTTTGAAGTTTATTCAATTGCTGTCTTTGCATGTTTCTGTGTAGTGAAAATTGTCATTTACACACAATGCACATTGTATACGCATGCTAAACATTTGTTGTAGTAAATTAAATTTGCATATACAACTAGCAAATTTAATTACGTCTCAGAGTCTCAGTACTTGCTCAACCCTTAGAATTAGTTGGCAAAATTATAATCGTATGTAACTTATTATTGCATTCCCCACAATGAGATTATTTTCCCATAGCTACTATAATAAATGAAAACTGCATGATGATTAATGAATGAAAATGAAGTATGCGGTACTGTCACAATTTGCAGCTCAGAATTATTATTGGGTTGTTGTGAATGTGAATGTAATTCTTATCAGAATACATGAAACGCAGTGTCGTGTGTGTACAATGGGCTGCCGTCATTTGTACTATAAGAGAGTGATTTCATCGGCATGAGAAGGCGTAGGACGACACAGTAGAAGTCAAGACGTCGCCAGATAAAGAAATAAGTTGTCTGTCGTGTACATGAAATTAAAGATGCGTTTCAATGGGAAAGGCATGCATATACGAGACATCAATATTGTTAATTATGCTAAAGAAAACACGAGCAGTTATGTACGACGGGACGTAACGCACATACTACATGGCCATGGCGGCTCGTCGGCAGCATGACAGACAATAACGCTTATGTCCATCCTGGCAATACATTACATGGCAAGTTGTGTATGTACAACTGCTGCGATAGCATTATTCCTATTTTTATGTGCCATGAATTGTACTAGGAGTAGGTAGTAACGTAATGGTACATTGCATACCTAAATACATCCGAAAAATTCTAATGCATCATTCCCTTAATATAGAGTTGAGTGTTTTACATTAGACGCACACGCCTACCTTCCTAGTATGATGCTCACATAATAAGATAGCATTATGAAGAATAAATAATACATCCATTCCATCTGGAAGTAGTACTTACTATTGAATTATAAGTGTTGTTCCACAAGGAGCCAGGCCAGGAATATAATGTGCATTCAGTTTGTGAGTGAAGTTTGGATGCATTCGAATCTGAAAGGCAGCTGAATTCGTTCACCCCATGCATCGCATCTAGGCAATGTGCGAGGTTATGTAATGATGTTCAAAAGTACATCATACAGTACATATAACCTGCTGTACTCGAGCCAAAAGGATTTGTTTATCAACACAGAGGGGATACACAAGAGGAGTTGACGAGTATTCGAAAAAAAAACTCAGAACAAAAAGAGAGATGGTCTGAATGAAGCTTGAAACATGTGAATTATTGAAGATGTACTCTATTTAAAAATGTTGAAAGCCAAGAGACGCAGGCAATTTCTGCACAGGCTCACTTATTTTCCTGTGTACAAATACATATACAGCTAAGGTAGCTAGAATGCTTCACAAATTGAAATTAGCAGTGTTGACTAGAGGTGTTGAAATATCATTTGGAAAGCTATAAACACATAATACATACTACCTATGTATATTAACATAAATGCACACGGTTTTTTATTTAAAATATTTTGCTGCACTGGAATGTATGTATATTATGCAATACATAGAAAAGTCTTAGTCTGGTCTTGAGAAGCAATGAATGCATGGTTTGTATAGGGAGCTACTGTAATAGCACAAAGATTTTATTAGTAAAACTCGGAAAGGAAAAACATTGTCTGTTTTTCCGTTCGTAATGAACTTTCTACTATGTGATAATCCTACTAAAGCATATAGCAAAAACAGTTTGTTACAGATACGGTCTCCCTTTGAAAAAGTTTTATACTAGTAGTAATAGAAATAATATAAGTTTGATTACTTACCCAAAGAGACGATCAAAATCCAAACGAACATCTTGCCCTTCTTGACGGACGTCGTCAACATGGATAGGACTAGAATGTTCGTTTCACGATTGAATGTAGATACTCTGCAGTTTTTGTTAACTAGTTCACTTATTTAGTTTTTCAACTGTCAAGATAGCGAACGAATTTAGATTTTCACTTCACTTAATCAGAAAGTTCCTTAGGATATATTCACATCTAAGGATTTATTCCACTCAACAGCCACTGAAATGCAATCCAAAGCGTAACATGTTCACTATTTTTCATTGATAATTTCAAAGACGGTTCATGGATAAACGATAAAAGCATCACGACATAAAATCTAAACTACAGCACAAAAATAACGATATTCACGATAAATAATAATATAACGAAACAACACACAATCTTGCTGTAACAGGCTATTTCAACCAAACGTTTAGCTCCGGGCTATTTTTCATGTCTCAATGAGTCTATTACTATTTTTTTTAAATTGGCCTATAGCAAATCATTCTGGTCTAACCTAGCAGTCACGAGAAAATACAATTTTATTTAGTGAGAAAATAATTAGAGTTTATTAGTCAAGAAAACAGAAGCGATAGAGACTCATACAACTTTGTTAGTTTCTATTATTATCATTAGAACGGTAGGAGTGCATGTTCCACGATTCCATGAAACGCATAAGAATCTACAATTTATATTCTCCTTCTAGGAAAAGTCAGAGAATTTCCGTGAAAACTACGAAATTTCATGCAGTGTGCGACAAGTTAGTGCAGAGAAACAGGAAAGTTAATCTTGTACATACCACACACAAGGGATAGAGACAGAGAGAGAGTTGAGAGAGCAAAGCCTGGCTATAGCTAGTAACTTCCCGACGAAACGGAGCTTTAAGATCTGCAATCAATACTGCTAGGGCGGTAGTTTAAAGCTCCCTACTATTATACACATACACTACACTACACTAACCCAAAGTAAACACAGACCGAAATAGAAACAATTAATGAGGAATAAAAACCTTCTCTTTGAAACAGCTTGACAGCTTGTAACTTCATGTAATGAAACAACAAAATCAAATTCCCTTCCAACGCAGCTAAAACCAAAATATTCAGCAATAGCACTTCATCTAACCCTTTTAAAGTCAAAGTCAACCACAACACAAATATTAATCCTTCTTTCTAATAATTCATTCCCATTCAACTGTCTCCATTACTTCAATTTCCTCTGAACAAAACATCTTCCTCATTCAACAAACTTTATACATAGAAATCAAATCAAATCATTTCTATAAGCTTTGAAATAAAAGATTTCAATGCTAATAATAATATTATTAGAAAGGTAGCTATAGTTGATAAATTATACGAATCTTCATAGACATCAGTAATTTATTATACACAGTTTCTTAAATCAATGTCATTTTATATAAAGATTTGATTTGAGAGCTAGAATTTTTGAAAATGACAAACTAAGCAACTTTGAGAGTCAAAACACACTTGTGTAAACTTAATTGCAATTTTTTAACAAATATATGCATGACTAGTGATATATTCTGAATTAATTATTGCTAAGGCTTATTGTAACAAATAGTTAACATGAGATCACATTATTAGAAAAATTAAAGTAATGTCACTTTGTTTAAGGATTGAATGGAAATTATATATAGTCTTTAAATACAAACTACTCGTGTGAGTTTACTTAATTGCTGGCTTTTGCTATAAGCTGTTCAGGATATTGATGGCTATATTTGCTAATTTAATTTTCTCCTAGAGCCCTAAGTATTCTAGCTGCATTATTACACCTACTTTAATACTCTCTTCATCACCATTCTCACCCACTAGCCAACATTAATGATGGGTAGCATAAAGTTGTAAATGTGTTAACAGCAGTAATCTACAGAGTAATGGGGCTGTGAATCCACATAGTAATTTCTAGAGCAATCTCAAATGACTCTGTCTCAACCATTCTTTGAAGACACGATAATTAATTAACAAAATGTGGTTCAAGATTGTCGTATATATAAATACAATCGAATTGTTTTGAAAATGCATTTATTTACAGTGGAAGATGCTTAAGTGCAAATCTATTAAGTACATCACTGTAAAAATATATTGGCTTTATATACAATGTTGATTTCTCAAAGACAACAACTATTTAAAGCTACAATAAAATACAATAAAATGAAATGAAATGATATAAACATGAATTTGTCTCTAGCTCTAAAAATTAACTGCTAATGTTTTTAAATTGCAATTCACTTGAAAAAGTACATTAGTTAAAATGCATGGACTTGAATTACAAACTGGTTGTTCATATAAGATAAGCCTGGAATGTGAAAAAAGCAATGCTAATTATCTGTTGACAAGCTAACGGTGATAAGTATTGGCTTACACATAATGCGGGAGTAGTATTATTACAGGAATGAAATTTAGAATGAGGGAAAGAGGACAAAAACAAAGCAAGGCACTTTAGAGGACAATAATGAGACTTTGAAGAAGACGAACAAAGTAAAAAGTAAACACGTAAATTGAGATTCTCTTAGCTTAAAAAGACTTACTTGTGCACACTTGAAGAAGAGCACATAGTATTTGTACGTTTGTATTTGTATTGTTCGTTACATAAAAGTGAATTGCTCGTGAGATGAAGATTCACTATTACGGATCACATCACTTAATGCCGTGCTACACGAGAACTTGATAATATTATTATTTATTCTTACAAGTCACAGGGACTGTGGTTGTTGGAGATTCGAAGACACAGTTACACTACACATGTCGGTGAAACGCAGACTGCTCTGCAATACATTTGTTCAGAGAGAGAGAGAGAATGATCTGCAGTATTCTATTCTGTCGCATATGCATTCCTATTCAGTTGTATGCTCAGCCGAAGAATAGACAGCCACTTTATACAATCACCAATACCATGAGAGAAGGAGAAGATGCAAGATCTGAGCAGTTCCGAGATCGTTCTCTACAACCAGAGAAGAGACCCAAAACTCGAGAAAATTTTTTGTGTCAGTTCTCGTCGACAGTCAAATAGCAACTGAACGGAGAGGGTTTCTTTCTGCTAGAGAACTCAAACTCAAACGAGACATCGCATTGCATTACATACATTGTATTGCACTTCTGAAGTAAGCAAAGCCAAGGGGCAACCCTACACCTAACAGATCAGTTTTATACGCTTCGATTCCCTCCTATAATATATCTCCCGTCTCTCTCTCTCTCCGTATTCCCAATCCCAACTTCTACACATACAACCAACTAGAAAGCAGCTACTATATATACAATATATGGATGCATGGTTCTCTATATTATAATCCTTACAATCCTCATCGAGAGATGTGCAACCAAAAAGGCACCTCCACTTACATCCGACATCTTTCGTTAAAAGTCTTTCTTTCAACCCAGCAAAATCTTTTCATTCCATCACACAAGCAAAGTCTCACAAATAATATATTCAATAAATACAGTTTTGGTAGCTTTGGATGAGAAATTCTAGTCCATTTAGAACATTTTTTAAGCGTGTTAAATAATTTACTTTTTAAAGACATTCATTTTCTTTGAGAAACCGAAATTTCTGAAGACACAAAATTATTACCTTTTATTTTATATTGGCTAATAATATATTATTTTTGTTTGCACTGGCTTAGCCAGGGTGCATGCTGGCAAGACGTAATCCCCAACCACAAATCCCAAATAAAAGCATTTTCCAAAAATCGAGACATTTTTCTCGCTATGCGCCAATGCATTTTACATTGATTTTGATCCAAAACAATCCGTTTTTTGTGGGCCATAATAGATACATTTCTACCGCATATTGACGGTTTACCCTGGAGTTGGAATTTCTGTTTTTGCCTATAAATGCGGGGTTCTCACCCCCGGGCCCAAAAATCCAAAAACTGGCCATTTTGTGGGGTTTCGACCAAAAATATTTTGGTGCCCTCCGGGCACCTTTACTTTTTTTTAGTAGAATAGTTGTTCTTATTCATTTGAAAAGATGAAAAAAAAAAGATATCCTATCCGTAATAATTGTCATTGAGGAGGGTGATAAAGAAGAATTATCCACTTTTCTGTTTATTTTTTTTTGAAAATTTTTACAGAATTATTTTTTGCAGGGCACCCTAAGGGTGCCCCTAGGGGTACTACCAGGACCACGTCTATACTACGTATGTTTGCTTGCACTTTTAACATTATTGGCATTATATGCTTTACAGAAAACGAAATATACTATCAACTATATGGGCTTTGTTGGTTATTAAAGTAATATTAAATAAAAAGTGTCTAACTAACTTAGGCACACAAAGACGGAATTAGAAACTGAATTAGACGTTTTGCATTTTTAATCCAGCGTCCAGAGTATGAAAACGGAAACGATGATAAAAATGTTAGTTGTACAACTGTCGTTCATATAGGAGGAGGTATTGAACTTGCTAATGCACCAAAAGATATGTCAGAAGAAGGGCCTTTTTTTAGTATACATTGGATTCAGTTCTTTCTTACGGTCAGTAATGCTGTTCCTATGACAAGTTCAGTCTAGTTTAGTTATGATATGAATTATAATTTCTTACATATGAAAAGAAAGTGAGCTTAAGCAGTGCTATGTTTTTATGCTTTTATCGTCAATGTCTAAAGATTATGTGTATGGTGAGATGTAAAATGGTGTTGTGCATGATAGCAACTTACTATTGAAATTATTACTAGATATAATAATTTCTGTAGAATATATTTATTACATTTTTATTAAAAAACATGAATTTTCTTCAAGCGTTAAATAATATGAATATGAATTTTTCCCATTTATTAAATTCGTTTAATTTTAATATATTTTTACCACACAAGTTATTGTTTGCAGAAGAACTCTTCTGCTGTATTTCGGTGGTATGTATGCTGGTTTTCTTTTTCAGAATCGAAATGTTTCAACATCAGTAGAACCATTTTTATTTAACCATTTGTTTCATGTACCTTACATTGACTCTGTAGTTAGAAACCGATCACATTTCTTTTCTTTCTCTTTCATGCAATGGTAATAACTTCAATTTTCTTGCTTTATAGCAATATTAGGTTAAACTAAACCAAAGTATTTTTATGATGTTATCTTTAGAATTATACAATAATGCAAATTAACAATAAATTATATTTTCTTCCTTTAAAGATACATTCTCCTGAAAATTAACCGGATTGACAATGGGAAACACCATATTATGATAATTATGTCACGATGTTAGTTATAACATAACTTCGGTACTCGCGGCCGCTACTTGGCAGACGGGAAAAACCGTACGAAATCTAATTATTATAATAAGATATTGTAGAGTCTCCTAAGTCAACTTCCTTGAAGCAGAAACTATGAAGTACATCATTGCAGATTAGATTCGGTAATACAGAAAGCTTGGTAGCCCTTGCGTTTTGATGATTTTTAAATTCAAAATTAAATAATAACAAAGGGAACTCTAACTCGTAAGGACTTATAGTCACTCTTTGTGTTCTATGGTAAATGGTAACTCGTAGGGTTTCATGGTAACTCTTAGGATGTCATGGTAAAGTAAAGTGTCATTTACTGACACTTTGGGTCATTTACTGACACTTTGGGTCATTTACTGACACTTTGGGTCATTTACTGACACTT